>JAGKTI010018422.1:0-17717 GCA_018397915.1 Birgus latro | reverse complement strand
GTTGGTAATTCTACCTGCAAATGAAAAAGTGAACCAGAACAATTATTTGGAGCTCTTATGTGATGTTTTAAGTGACTCTTTTGATAAAACCAAGGCAAGAGTATTTATGCAAGATTCTGCCCCTGCACATGTTGCAAAGTCAGTGAAACAGTGGCTAACAGACTGTGAGGTTCCCTTTATTCGAGACTGGCCCGGAAACAGCCCAGATATCAATCCCATTGAGAATTTATGGGCGCACATGAAGCGGCAGCTGCGTAGTATGGACACATTATCTTTGCCTAAACTTGAGCCTGCAGCTATGGAGCAGTTTTAGTCCGTCTGTTCTGCAAAACTACACCATCAGTCTCCCCAGACGCCTTAAGAAGATAATAAAGGTGAAGGGGAATGCCAGTAAATACTAAATTCAATGGTGAGTGTTAATTTATTTGTTTCTCCTTGCTAACCACAAGAATGTTTTCTTTTTTAAGATGGCATCAACACTTTCCGCGCCTACTGTATATATATATGTATATATATAAACTTGAGGATAAACATCCAGGGCATCATCTGGTGGGGAAAAAAAGAAAAAATCTCTCCGTCTTCGCGTAAGGCCATGTGTACGTTTACGTAGGGGAGTAGTGTGTGTGTGTTTTAAATATAAACTCGAAAGAAAAAAATCTCTCTTTCTGTCTTTGCATAGCACCATGTGTAACTTTGTGTAGGGGTGGAGTAGTTCGCAGTGATGCACAACCAACACAGCCTGAGCTGTGGCTCACAACGTGACACTACCCAGCCTGAGCAGTGGCTCACAACGCGACGCTACCCAGCCTGAGCAGTGGCTCACAACGTGACGCTACCTAGCCTGAGCTGTGGTTCGCAATCAACGGGTTAAAGAGAGTAGGGGGCAAAACAAATTCTTGAGGGGTGCTGTTTGTGAAGTTTCTGATGTTCGATGACTGACCGGTAGATGTTACATGTGCACATCTGCCTGCTAAATAGTTTGCCAGCCATATTTTTGTGTTATTGTGCATGTTTGTGTAGAATATTTTGTTTGTGAGGTTGTGGCAGGGGGATGGCATCAAAAGCTTTGCTAATGTCTAGTGTGACTAGGAGTGTTCTGTGTGTTGGCCCAGCTGATTTGATGCCATCAAAAACTCTCTGTGTAAGGTCTGTAAAAAGAGTGTTTGTGGAGTTTAGTGGCCCAAAACCATGTTGTGATGGAGCAAGGGGGGTGTGAGTTGTAAGTAGTTGTAATACCAGTCGTTCAGTGACTTTGGAGAGGGTGCAGAGGAGTGTGATGGGGCAGTGTGAGGAAGGTAACGTGGGGTCTTTTTTGGGTTTGGGGATAGCGATGATAGTGCCGTGCTTCCAGATGTTGGGTATTATGTTGTGTGAGTAGCTGTAGTGCCTTGTGGTCCAAGATGTTTCAGGTGTAAGTTGCTTATGTTGTCTGGTCCACAGGCAGATGAGTGCTTAAGATTTTTTTTTTTTTTTAATGCAAGGAGGAAGGAACCAAAGGCCATAGGCCTGCATACTGTTCCTTCCAAGAAAAAACAAAAATAATACAAAAGAGAGCCAAATTCAAGATCCATTCATTTCGAGATGCCTTGACACACTGCATTTGAAAGACTGGAGATCATAGGAAGTAGGGAATACAGACAGAGGAAGACAGTTCCAGAGTTGAGCAGTTGCATAAATGAAGGACTGGGAGTAACGATTAACTCCTGCATTAGAGAGTTGGACATAAAAGGGATGAGAGTTTGTTGCTAGAGGTGGAGGGATGCAAGCAGACAGTTCAGAGGAACAGTGACCATTGAAGTAGCGATAGAAGAGAGATAAAGATGCAACACTGCGGCGAAGAGACGAAGGTTAAAGGGCATCAGTAAAAGGAGGAGAGTTAATGAGACAAAAAGCCTTTGGCCTTTGACTCCACCCTGTTAAGAAGTGCTGCATGTGGAGAGCCTCCCCACACATGAGAGTTGTACTCCATACACGGGCGAATAAAACCCGTGTACAAGGTCAACAACTGTGCAGGGGTAAAGAAAGTTCAGAGTCGGCTTAGCACACCTCATCTTTTGGAAGCAGATTTCACAAGAGATGTACTATGTTGTTTCCAAGATAAATCCCGAGAGAATGAAACCCCAAGCATGTTCAAGGATGATGCAGGACTGAGCTGGACATTATTAAACATTAGTGTGTAATCCTGAGGAAGATTTTTTCGGGTTGATAAGTGTAAGAACTGAGTCTTTGATGCATTAAAAATATCAAGATTATTTTTACCCCAATCAGAAATACGAGCCAAGTCGGACATTAGGTGTGCCATAGCCTCATCCCTTTTTTGTTGAAGTAACTGCCGAGATGGACGTTGCGGAAACCGAATGGAAAGGTGAAGGGTGGAATCATCAGCATATGAGTGGATAGGGTTAGATGTGCAGCTCAGAAGGTCATTGATGAATAAACGGAAGAGAGTTGGTGATAGGACAGAGCCCTGAGGAACACCACTGTTGATTGGTCTAGGAGAAGAACGATGGCCATCTACAACAGCAGCTATAGAACAACCAGAAAGGAAGCTAGAGATGAAGGCATAGATAGATGGGTAGAAACAGTAAGATGGCAGTTTGGAAATTAAAGATTTTTGCCAGACTTGATCGAAAGCCTTTGAGATGTCAAGTGCAGTGGCAAAGCTTTCACCAAAGTCCTGAAAGGAAAATGACCAGGAGTCTGGAAGGTAGGTGAGAAGATCGCCAGTGGAGCGTCCCTGACGGAACCCATACTGACGATCAGAAAGAAGGTTGTGACAGGAAAGATACTTTAAGAGTTTTCTGTTAAGAATTGACTCAAAAACTTTTGATACACAGGATGTTAAAGCAATTGGACGATAGTTAGAGGGTTGGGGATAGTCACCCTTCTTTGGGACTGGCTGAATGGAAGCAAACTTCCAGCAAGAAGGAAAGGTACAAGTTGAGAGACAAAGGCGAAAGAGTTAACCTATGCAGGGTGTAAGCACAAAAGCACAGTTTTTGAGGACAACAGGAGGGACTCCATCAGGCCCATATGCCTTGTTAGTATTGAGGCGAGTGATGGCAGAAAATACATCAGCTGAAGAAATTTTAATGTCAGTCATGAGGAAGTCAGAGTGGGGAAGTGATGGAGGAACAGCACCGGAATCGTCTAAGGTGGAATTGGAGGAGAAAGTCTGAGCGAAGAGATCTGCTTTATCAGTAGAAGAAATAGCTACAGAGCCATCAGAGTAAAAAAGAGGAGGGAAGGATGATGAGGTAAAGTTGTTAGAAAGGTTTTTGGCAAGGTGCCAGGAGGAGCAAGAAGAATTCGAGTTGGAGAGTTGAGAACATTTAGTACAGATAAAATTATTTTTAGCAGAGCGAAGAACATACTTGGCACGATTCCGGGCAGAAATATAAAAAAGATGTGATTCAGGGGTGGGTTGGTTCTTGTACCTTTTATAGGACCTCTCCTTGTTGTGGACAGCATTAGAACAAGCGTGATTAAACCAAGGGTTTCTTGCATTAATCAGAGGCTATGAGAAAGGAATGTATGCTTCCATGCCCGAGAGAATAACCTCCGTAATGCGCAAGGCACACTCAGATGGCTCCCAGCCATGGAAGCAATAATCACTCCAAGAAAAATCAAAGAAGTACTGCCTGAGGGCCTTACGACCTGCTGCTCCAAAGTGCCACAAACGGCATTTTTTGGAGGGTCCACAGGCCGTACCGGAGCTAACCCGAGGAATCTCATCGACGTGTGGGTACGTCACGATGTTTTGTCACAGCTACACCCATTGACGTATGGGTACGTCGCGCAATTGCAAGGGTCATAATTTGCACAATTTTCAAGTTTTCATGGGTGATTTTTGGTAGGCATATGTGGGAGACCTTCCTCTACCTGCTGTCAAGCAGGGATACTGCCCCCCCCCCACACACACACACACACTGGGGGAGGTGGTGGCTTGATCGGTAGAGAGGTGGGCTGCAGTCCCGACGGACCCAGGTTCAAATCCACGCTGGGGCAGGGAACAGTTTAAGGATTTGAATTTCATTAAATCAGGCTTTACTGATCTACCAAAAGACCCGCTGACATGTCGTAAAAATACCCCCACTAATACCAGTTCATCAGTCCTGTGTGAGACAGCCCTAGCATGTATTCAATATGGACGGTGGGTGTTAGCGCTGAAGTGGTGACATGTAGAGGTGAATGGTATGTAGAAGGACTGCTGGGCCTTGATAGCAGGCTGTGAAGCCTATGCTCAGAGTCGGACACACACACAGAAAAAAAAAATCACCTGTTAGCAGTAAGCTGGCCAGTAAAGGTATGTTGCCCCACGGTCTCTCCAATGACGAAATTCATGGTGAAAGTGATTCCTGAGGTGGAGAACAAAGAAATAAAGAAGCTAGAGCAAGAAACAAACAGAAGTGATGAGGTGGTAATATCATAAAGGAAGGTGCCATATGTGGATGTGTTTGGTGACTGAACAATGCTTGTATATAAATGTGTTAAAACAAATATAGTCTGTTACTACACATAAATTCGTACCAAATACATAAATAAATACGTAATTGAAAGTGGCTTGAATTAGTTAACCCTTCCATAGTTTGTTATCTTCAGCCAGGTACCCTGAAAAAGAAGGAAAACGTATGGTTGCATGACACCTGTATCAACATTTTTAAGCACAGGATCGATGTTTCTCACCAAAAGCGAAGGTTTGAGCCAATAAAAAAAAAAATCCAAAAATGCTCGGGATTTTGGGGTATCGTAGGTTGGAAATCGGTCGGGACGTGACGGGTACAGGTAATAAGGTTATGATCGAAGGAGCCCAACGGAGAGAAAAGATGAACAGTGTAAGCAGAAGGATTAGTTGTTAGGAAAAGGTCAAGTATGTTGGAACTCTCTCCAAGGCGGTCAGGGATACGGGTAGGGTGCTGTACAAGCTGCTCTAGGTCATTAAGATAGAAAAGATGTAGGCTTGTTCACCAGGTGGATCAGTGAAAGGAGAGGAGAGCTAAAGGTGGTGGTGGACATTGAAATATTCTAGAATGGAGATTTCAGAGAAAGGAGAAATGGATAGAATGTGTTCCATCGTAGAAGTAGGATAGTCAAAGAATTTTTGATAGTCAGTAGAATTAGGAGACAAGTAAACAGCACAGATATATTTAGTCAGAGAATGATAGGAGAGCCAAAGCCAGAGAGTAGAGAATTCTGAAGAATCAAGTTCAGGAACACGAGAGCAAGATAGATCGTTGTGTACATATACGCAACAGCCACCTTTGGCTTTGAAATGAGAATAGAGAAAGTAGGAGGATACAGAAAAGGGTTTGCTGTCAGTTGCCTCAGACAGCTGAGTCTCAGAGAGGAAGAGAAGATGAGGTTTAGAGGAGAAGAGGTGGTGCTCAACAGAGCGAAAGTTAGAGGAAAGGCTGCGAATGTTACAGAAATGAAGAAGGAGTGAGTCAGACAGTGGTTCCAGGCAGCTCCTAGAGTCGTCACTGGGAGAGGGGCTGATGATGTGCTTCGTCTGGTTGTCAGTGAAAGGTGCGAAGTCTGGATCTGTGGGGAACTGTCTCTTGCATCGGATGACACGTCGGTCGCCACGATGGGGTTTAGATGGCTGACATGTGAAAAATGATTGATGAGAGTGTTTATTTGAAGGTATGGTGTCTGTTGTGTTGGCAGCGTGTGATTGTGTAGTGTTGCTGTTGGAGAGAGTGATGCTTTTTAGTGTTTTGTAGAGTTTGCTGGTGTTTGTTTTGTGATCAAGTGTTTGGACATAATTATTCCAATCTAGTGTTTACTGCTCTGATGTTTTATTGTGTATTTGAGTGTTACAGAGTTCTTGTATTTGTTGTATGGTGTCTTGTGTGTGGGGTGTCAGGGAGTGTTGTAGTGTGTCCCATTGACTGATGAGGCCTTGAATTTCTGGTGTGAAGTTGGGGTTGTGTTCTTTCTGTTGCCTCAGGGGATGTGTCTTGTGTCTGCATTTTGAATAATTGTATTGAAAGTTTGCACAGCAGTGTTGATGTTTGTGATGGGTGTACTGTTTAATGTTTCAAAGTGTTGTTCTGTTTCAGTTGTGAAGGCCTCCCAGTTGGCTCTCTTATAATTAGTGTTTGTGTGTCTCTGGCCAGCTGGGGTGATTCTGGTTTTGGTAGTGACAAAGATTGTGGTCAGAGCCAAGGGCTTTTAACCACTCCTTAGGATGTTGTGGGGGTGAGGTTTGGGGAGCAAAAGTTAATATCTGGGGATGATGGGAGGAAGAGGGCTTGGTGTGGGATATGGTTATGTTGATGGAGATTATTGAGTATGAAAAGATTATCTGTTTGGGATTGTAATACCAGCCGTCAGTCTGTGTCAGGGTTGCTGACATGCCAGGCCAATGTCTTGGCGTTGAAATCACCACCCAGGATAATGTTGGGTATGTTAGTGATATGGTGTATTTGTAAAGAGTAATTGTGTGGTACACTAGGGGACGATTGGGGGGAACATATTTATTGGCAATTGTTGTGTGTGATTTGTTACCAGTGCGTATTTTAAATGATTGTATTTATTATAGTAGTTCGTGTGGGGGGAGAAGTGGCTTTGTGTGTGCACTAGTATCTGAAAAGTTGATAGATTTGCATACCAGGGCGATGAGTCTACCGTCACAACAGTTAGCCCATTCATGTCTAATGGTGAAATTGTGAAATGCAGGTGTTTTTTGTGTTCTGCGTAGTTTTGTTTCTGGTAAGATGGCAATGTGTATGTTGTTTGGTGAATTGTGTGAGTTGTTGTTTTTTGGTGTTTATGCCATCTTTGTTTATTTGGAGAATGTTTATATTGTGTGTGTACGATGTGTGTTGGGTGCTGCAGCACAGGGGGGAGGTGGGGGTGTGGGTGGAGGGGAAGGAGAAGGTTGTGATGGAGGTAAGGGTTGTGGTGAATTAGATTGGGGTGGATTGGGTGGGGTTGGGGGGTTAGATGGTGTGAGAAGGAGAAGGTTGTGATGGAGTTAAGGGTTGCATTGAATTAGATTGGGGTGGAATAGATGGGATTGGGAGGTTGGATGGTGTGGGAAGGATCAGTGGGTTTGGCCGAGGAGGTGTGGAGGAAGTAGGAGTGGGTTTGGTTGGAGGGTATGTGGATGGGGAGAAGGAGCATAAGGAGCAGGTCCAGGTGTTTGTGTAATGTTTTCTGGATGCTAGTGTTGTGCAGGAGTTATGGGTCCAGTTCTTGCAGGAATTGTACTGAACTGAACCCTTTGTCTGTTGGCTCAGAGTGATAGGTTTTGAGCATGCTGGTTATGCGTATTTGTTGGTGGGTCCTGGATTGCCCTCAATGTCACCGGCTAGAAGAAGTCTTCGAGAAATGACCCCTGGGGAGTAATTTCTTGGTGTAGGAAAAATGTTTTTGTTGTGTGTGTTGTGTTGAGAGGTCTGGTACTTGACTGGGCAACCAAAGCCACTCCCATGTTCTCGTGCCCCGTGAGGGGTCGGGAGGGTTTGCGATGGTTTGGACCCCATGTTGTCCTCCTCCTCTGCTTCGGCAACCTGCGGGTTAGACTCGCAGTAAAAACACCACCGCCTATAACTAACTGAAGCTTACCTCCTCCTACATGAGTGGGGAAAAGGTGCAGGATCTTTTTTTTCTTTTGGCCATGACATCTTTTATTTTTCCTAAGGGACCTGTATATAGTATGGGACCTTCTGATAATGTCCCATAGTTTATACTTGCTACCTTCAGACTTTTATTCATATTAGGAGACTGACCTCTTTGAGAAGGAATTAAATCTACCTACAGCCCTGTTTCCCACTATATATTCTAAAAAGTTAAATAATGCAGATCTGTAAGATTGTCTTGTTCTGCTGCAGTCCACCATCTTCTTTTCTGGGAATAAGGAAGTACTTGATGGATTATAACCAGGGAATTGAGCGAGGCAGATGATGTAAAACGGCTTTGTTCGTCTTATGTCTTGTGTACTAGTAGTTGTAGTGTTTGCAACCCCAGGCACATTAAAACATTAACCCAGTGGACTGCAGGCTAAGTAATCTTTCAGTAGTCCACCATTCTGTCGTTGGGAGATAGGTGTGGGATCGAGAAATGCAAATGTAATCAGGCACCCCCCCCCTCCTATTAGTGCCACTCCAGCACCAGTACACTAGGGGTTAGGATCTGTATTGAACTCCTCCACAGACAGTGTTAAATTATCAACAAACCTGAGATTATCTCCTAAAAACATTGGTTCTATATTTTCAGTGCCCACTGTGCCACTCATACAGCTGTGGTTATGTTCCTGCTGTTGCTGTTGCTTTTCTGGCTGTTGCTGTTCGTGTGGCTGCTGTTGCTTTTCTGGCTGTTGCTGTTCGTGTGGCTGCTGTTTTGGTGCTCCACTGCCTGTGAAGTTGGTGGTGCTGGTTCAGTGTTTCAGTGTTATCTCTCATACAGTGGCCTGTGTCCTCTGGGGAAATGCCTCAGACCACCGTGAAGAGGTTCCCCTAGACCATCATTCCTCAGCTCCTCCTCCTACTGTTACTACTACTACAAATACAGCTGCACCACCCTTTTGAAATGTAAGTTAGAAATTTTTTGGTTCATCCACCTTGACTTGGCGGAGAGTTTTGTCTTTGGGAGTCTAATTTCATCACCCAGAAGCAGAATAAGATGCAAGAGTAGCAGTACTGTGGCACTGCATCCCTTCCAGATCATTTTTAAGCCAAGTTGAGTTGGACAGAGTATAACAGTTGTTTCCCTACCTACGGTATTTTAATAGAGAATTCCTCACCCCACCATTGAGTGGGAATAGGAGTTAGGGCTGATAATAATCCTGATGATGATAATAATTATGATTAGTGGCGTGCTAGGGTCCGTAACTAGATCATTCCACTACTAGGTTATACAAAGCCAGTTAACTTAATCTAGTTACTGATTTTACTTGCTTATTAACACGCCCAGTCCCAACCAATATTTTACCCAACACACCCTCAGAACCTGACCAATTTTCAACTCCCCCCCCCCCCCCACCCCCACCTTTGGTGAGAAACAGAAAATTCATAGAGAAATCGCCCTCCTGAGCTAATAAATGTTGCTATAGGTGACGAGTCAGCCTTACCTTTCGTTCTCTCTCAGGGTATCTGGCCTCAAAGAAAGTGAACTATGGGAGGGTAAACTAATTCAAGCCACTTTGAATAACGTATTTATTTATTTACTTGGTACGAATTTATGTGTAGTACAAGACTATATTGATTTTCACACAATTATATAGTCAATACAAGCATTGTTCAGTCACCAAACACATCCACATATGGCACCTTCCTTTACGACATTACCACCTCATCACTTCCGCGTTTCTTGCTCTGGCTTCTTTATTTCTTTGTCCACCTCAGGAATCACTTTCACCGTGAATTTCGTCATTGGAGAGACCGTGGGGCAACATGTCTTTACTGGCCAGGTTACTCCTAACTGGTGAATTTCTGAGTGTGGGTGGGAGGGGGGATCAGGTGGGGCCAGGCTGTATCCCCGCTTGACAGCAGGTAGAGGAAGGTCTCCCTCATATGCCTACCAAAAATCACCTGCGAATCTTGAAAAATTTGCACACAATGGGCCTTGCAATTGAGTGACGTACGATGCACGTCGATGGGTCTGAGCGTGACAAAAAGTAGTGACATGCATCGTACATCAGTGGGACTCGGTGGATTAACGACAATGATGATGATAAGATAGGATGATGCAGTGCCAGGAATCAATCCCTGGCACTACCAGGCTGGCAACCACAAAGCCTAATGTAATCTCAGGCTGGTAAGTCTTTAATCTCAACAACAGTAGTTCTTAGCTCAGACTCAACAACAGTAGTTCTTAGCTCAGATGTTTGTAAGTGGGAGAGGAACTGTCATTTATTCCAACTAACACCAGATGGTTTTATTCAACTGAGAGTGATGTGTTGGGGTCCAAGGATAATAATGAGCTTTATTTATGTATATATATTAGTCTGTGCTCAAATATCATAGTTCTTACACCTTAATTTGGCCCATGATTTGTCCATTCACCAGCTTTTTTCATATATCATTGGTAGAATAACACAATACTGCACTTCTTCATGACTAGCATTCTACTTGATACACTATTGCTGAGATGCCTATTTTATGCCAGGGTAGAGTAACAGGAGTACTTAAGTAAATTCCACAGGTATACCAGTAGCAGATAGTTTTGAAACCTTTCCATTGCACTTCTTCATGATCAGCATGTCTCCTTGCTATGGTATTACAACAGCTCAACATAATTTCAAATAGATAGATAGATAGACAAGGACACAGATAGATAAACATTACATAGATACATATAGATTGTAGAGAGATTGCAGTGTTAGCTAGATAGATATACTGCAAGAATTTTGTGATAGAAATGTAATTTTCGATGCCTTTGACTGCTAGTACAGTATTTCTCTCAGTTGAACAATGTCTGGTGTTAGTTCAGTGAAAGTGGCTTGTCTTTTTTGTGGCTGTGGTGATTTCCTAATATGATTTCTTAGCCAGCCTCCTGAGCCACCGAAAAGACATCCAAGTGAATTATGCATATGATTGTTGTCTGATTATTATTGTTATATTTGTATTGAAATGATGCACAGTGGACAGATTTTTATAGCCTTGGGTTTGGACAGTTGTGTATATTGTTGCTATGGTTTCTGTTTCAATCACCCACACCAATTGACCCTTCAGTGTCGGCGTTACTCGTTGTTTACATACCTTGGCCCTATCAATTCCCCCGTGTGGAAGTTACAACGCTAAGTACTGGTAACTGAGAAGAGTAAAGTTTCGTGCCGGCAGTAATTGAACAAAAAGTTTGCATTGTAAAAATAAACTATGAAATTTTCTTGCTGAATTAGTTGCTATTTTGCTGTTGTGTAGTGTGGCCTCAAGTCCCTTTGTTACTGGTGGGGTTTGTGGGGAATGGGTGGGTGGTTGGGTTGCACTTTTACAACCCACACAACCCACCGTTGTGTGCCATGATATATATCGGTGCCAACGTGGGTAATGAGGGCTTGTGGAGTTGAAAGAGAAGGGGTTCTTATTGCATATGTTGGAAGGATAAGTGGCACACAGGTGGATGATTATACAAATAAACATGCACGCAGCCCTTGCAGTAATCACGTTGTGGCCATACAGTTAGGGAGCGGAATGCTGTATGAGGGGGTTGTGTTGAAGGTTGTTGTTTTGTTTCTTATTTTTACAGCCCAGGCAATGCTTAAAGGATTGAGCATACGCTCTTAAGTGGATATTGCAAGCTGAACGTTGCACACTTTGTTCACATCTATGAGATGCTGGACCACACATTCACAGCCACCCATTCATTCACCAATTTTTTGTTTCCCCCTTTTTGCAAGAGACCTGGGACTAGCTACTGACTGATGTCATACCTTATGAGAGTGCCGTAACTCCTTACACCACCATGTGACTGTCTAATTGTATGTTACCACCAAGTGTAGTAACTTATATCCTGGGTAGCAAGACGCCACTTGGCTTGTCACATCATAGTCATTCAGATTCGAGTAAAGTGACTAATGTTATAGACAACTGGCCAGCCATACGCAGCCATAGGCTATGAAATCCTGAGCATGAGCAAAAATATGTAGGTACTTCTCTGCCAGCTGTAGGAATGGAAGGTCTTTGAAATATTTTATGTGTTAAGGACTACATTCTTTCATAGTCCACCATTCTTCTTTAGGGGCATTGTAAAGTAACTGAAGGCTGTTAGTATAATGTAACAACTTCAGTATCTGATCATTACCATATGAAGCTGTCTGTTCCAAGCATCAGTAAAACAAGCAAGAGAAGGAATGTTACTCTCTAGTCATTTGGGGAAGTGATAAATATGACATACAAGTTAGTGCTGGCAGAGTATTATTGGCATACTTTTGCACATGCCTGTACATCAAAACAGATGCAGTAAGTCCTGGTTATATGCTACAGATGCTAAAAAAACAGGATTGTTCATATATAACATGTCTGATCCCATGGGTTTTGTTGTTGCTTTTTGAACCATACCTTATCCCGTCCTTAGTTGGGAAGAAGAGGTTAGGATGATGATGATGATAATTGCAATGATGATTTTAATAATAATGAATGATTATTATATTGATTTTGATTATATTTATGATGATTTATATGGTGAAGGCTCAGTCAGCATCATTTTCTGTTTACCATAACCCTTGCTTACTTTATACTGATTGCTTGTTTACATCAATTGTTTGCATTGTTTTATTAAGTAATTAAATATCTCCTCTTGCATTTGCTTCAATGATTGATTGAAGTTCACTCATTTTAAGTAAGCAGAAATTTTTACCCTCCTCTAACTTTTATCTATCTTTTGCCAGACATCTCAGTCCCATAAGGGGAGCCAAAAACTAATTAACTCCATGTTGCACTGTCTTCTGCCATCTGGCTGCCTTCTCTCCAACTCACACCCCCCTTCCTCATATCTTTCCACTCCATTCTATCATCTCAGCTATGGTCTCCCCTCCCCCTCCATGTCATACACATACCTTCTTCTAGTCAGTCTCTCATTCTCCATCCTCTATGTGGCCAAACTATCTCAAAGTGTTTCTCCTAATAGCACCACAATGCATCTTTACTTCCTCATTTGTATATCTGTCTGTCCATAAAACTCCACACACTCCTCACTTCATTTCCACTACTCTCACTCTTGATTTGTGTCCTTCCAACAGGATCCAAGCCTTACTTTCATGCTCACTTCCCTACCCCTTATCACAGCTTTCAGTCATCCAGTAGCCCATCTACCCTGCCGCACCCATTCAAGCACTTTCATCCTTACTCATCACACTACTTAAGTACTTGAATGCACTCTCATTCTCTCTTTCCGTACCATCCTGTCTCACTGTGTATGCTTGACTTCTTTTCCCTCTAAGATCATAACTGTACACATATGTACATTCTCATTTGGATTCTGTTTCCTACATACACCCCTAGACTCATTCACCAAACCTTGCAGTTCACATTCCTCACAATACAGTATCATCAGCAAGCAATAGTTCAGGAAGTTTCTGCACCTTACCCTCTCTCATTAGACACTCCAATATATTCACATCCCTGCCCATTATCTCTCTTATAGCTCCATCCATATACAAATTGAACTACCACAGAGACATGACATGCAGAAACATGACACACACAGACATGACAGACAGAGACATGACACACAAAAGCATGATACAATATGACACAGAGGCTTGACACAAACAAGACACAAGGAGACATGAGATTTTTGGGCTTAAGCAGATTCATTTCCCATACCTCACTGGCAGAATAGGCTAGCACTGTGGCCCAACATCGTTTCCATAGCACTTGTTCGTGACTAGCTCCATATTAGTCTTGTTTTCACCTAGCATTTATGAAGGAAAGATGGTAATTTAATCCCCAGTTAAACAAAACATAATTGAATAAAGTCGTCAAAATACATGCATCCCGCACACCCACAGACTGAGCCAATCACCAGATATATGGGCAGACCTGTATTATGGTTTAGTAAATTGTGGGCTGCTGTTGCTGTGGTCCTGTATTCCTCTGTAGTAGTGCTGTAACCAAACTACTTCTCTGAACCAGTATAGCATCAGGATTTTTGCCTTTACAGTATTTTCTCCCTAAGTAAAACAGTGTCAGTTGTTTGTGGCCTGTCTGTGTGTGCTGATCGTCCAGCTCCTTGAATGAGATGTTGCTAAATGAGCTGAGAAATTTTGCTAAGGATATATGCATGTCATTTTCCAATGTAGACTGCTGAAAGATGCACACACACATTTGAAAAAGATTATTAGAGGATAATCGGTGTTGTAAGGATTAATTCTCATCCAAAAGCCGATATTGCCTCTTTTCTTTCTTTAAATTCCAGTATTTAGTTTCTCCAGCATTGACTTTGATTGTTTGTAGTTAAAATGAGCCTGGGACCACTACAACAAAAGGTATTATCAGTTCAAAAGATCATAAATAAAACAACTTGCGCAAAAAGCCATAGTGCATTTTTTACCAAACAATAAAAGTAGGTGTTTTGCATATATTATTTTTCCTGAAGTATTGATGTTGGTTATTATATTTGTATGCCTGTTTTTATGCCCATATTGTTATTTTTTCATTACTATTTTTGCCATGTCATTGTGATGTACTGCACATTCAGCCACAGGAAAAAATATTAAAAAAATATGTACTCTTGTCCTTGTTTGGTTGATTTTAATTGCCAACAGGTCAGCTATGAAACTGTATCCTCAATCTGTATTTCCCCCTGCCTATGACTTCCAGCCTTTTAAATGCAATCTCAGCTATGAAATTGTTTTCTATAATTTGTATTTCCCTCTGCCTATGTCCTCCAGTCTTTTAAATACAGTGTGTGTGGGAATTTCAGAATTAATGGATCTTGAATTTGACTCTGCTTTGTGTATTATTTCTTGCAGCTTTCATTTTTTTTCATCTCTGCTATAAAAAGAAAAATGTATTGCCCTACATAGCATTGAGAATTTAAAAGTAACAAGCATCCTTAGTTAATGACCATTTATATCAATGACTAATAAGTATCTTGAGTTGATTTCCTTCATTTAGGTCAGAGATTAATGAGTTGAGATTTTTCCCTTGTATATGAACATTTGTCATTAATACAGTTTATGTTTTTTTGGTAATATTTTTTTCCTGTGGCTGACTGTACGTTTATTTATATATTTATGTGGGTATGTTTTTGGCACCTTTTTACTTCTGTATATTTATTGTATACTGTAGTTTATTTTTATTTATTTTTTATTTCTTGATAGTCAGTTTGCCTTCACCTGATAGAGATTCATAACCTCTTAGCTTGGATTATGGCCAAGTGCATAGGGCAGTACTGTTACTGAAGAAAGGAGGAAGAGGCAGATTGTGAAGAATAAAAATGATGGTGAGAGGATTGAGCAGCACAAAGACGGACTAACTGCACAGCACTGGTGTGCATTTAGGACAGTCAAGTGTTGAACTGCTCTTGCAGTACGATCATCCACCTGAATTTTAAGGTCATTTGGGTGCCTCAAAATACATACTTAGGATAAAATTGTTTAACACATTTGTTTAAAACTTAAAGGCACTTTCTGCACATTATTACAACTGTATTTTTAGTTATTTTTTACTCTTGTAAAATGCCAACAAAAAGTATCTTGACTTAAAAACAGTAATTCCTCACTTAATAATGAAGACATATGCCTAAAAACTATTTTATTAGGTGAAAATTGATCCAAGTGATGGTTAGATTCCAGCAATACAAGATATTCCATATAAAGAAATACCATCCATATAAAAAAAATGCCATTGTATCTGCCTAATAAATTGTAATGCATAGAAAAGGAAGTAAATTTTTATAGAATGCAGCTACAAGCTTTTGTGATATTGCATTAACCTCAGTCCTTCACTGCACATCTTTACAGCATAATTACGAAGTGTATATTATGTGAAAATTGTTCATAATTTGGCTAGTAGTTTTGTTGTGAAAAAAGGTGAAAGCTTGTTAAATGAGGAATTTACTGAAATCCCTACGCTCCTCTGTAGGGCGACATAGGATTGGATGATGGATGGATGGACTCTGGTTTTTATCTTTTTTTCTAAGTCGTTTATATATGATTCCACAGTTTACTCTTAGGACAAATTTCACAGTTTCCACCCTGACATCTCACATTAAGTAGGATCATCAGTAATAAACAACATCAATTGTTTCACACTTTAATCAGATGTTTCTGAGTTTCCACACTGATGCATCATGTGAATCACTTACAGTAATAACAACATGAAGAGAATGATAATATTGATGAAGATATGAAAGTTTAATTTCTTATGTAATAAAAAAAAAAGTGCTATCTTTGTTTAATAATACTAGCCAGCAGGAACAGTTAATGATGATATATAGTTAAAGCTGTCCCTGACTTTCGAGGGTATTTTGTAATTCCATATTGATAATATAACAAAGCTAAGCAATTACTGTAAAGCATAATAATTTTACTATTAAAAAAAACTTTTTGTGGGCATTGTACCTCAGTGTAAGAGATTTTGTTTGCATTTTATTTTTGTTTGTCCTATTTATTATGTATTTTGATCTATAATTCTTCCTTGCTACCCTCATCCTCTCCTTCCTTATCTTCCTCCCCAACCTCTCCCCTTTCTTCCTTTTCCTTTCTATTTTTCATTTTCTGCATCATCATCTTCCTTCTCTTTACTCACCCTCAGTCTCCCCTTCACCTCCTCCCCCCTCCTTCTCTTTGTCTTCCTCCTAATTTCTCTTCATCTTCTTTTTCCTCTCCTAGTATTATCCACCTCCTCATCTTTGTTCTCTTCCCTCACCCTCAGTCTCAACTTCACCTCTCCCCCCCTCCTCCTTTTCTCTTTTGTTCATCTTCTCCCTCTTCCTCTCCTACTGCTATTCTCCCTATCCATCTCCTTTCTTCTTCCCCTCCCCTGTCCTCTTCCTCTCCCTTTCCTCCATGTTCTCCTCCCTTTTTTCCCCTGCTCTTTTCTACCACCCCCGTCTGCTCTTCCTCCATCTCCTCCTTCCCTTCCTGTCTTTACCCTCTTCCCTTCTTGCTCTCTTCCTTTCCTCTTCTACCCCTCATTCTGCTTTTCATTTTTTCCTCTTTTTCTCCATCTCATCCTCCACCTAACCCATTTTTTTTTTTCTCACCCTCTTCTGCTCCTCCAACTTTCCTCTTCTTCCTTCCATCCCTCTCCCCTTCCTGTCCCTTTCCTCTCACTCTCCCCCTGTCTCCTCCATTTTTACAATTTTCCTGTCATTTCTCTTCTACTCCTCCTTCCTTCTTTCTCTTCTTTTCCTGTCTCTCTCTCATCTGTCTCTTCTCCTTTTCCTCTTCTACCCCTCCTTCCTTCTGCTTTCCCTCTTCATCTTCCTCTTATACTCCTTCTCTTACTCTTCCTCCCATTTCTTTTGTTCCTCTACTGTTTCTTGTCCTCCTCTTCACTCTTTTCTCCTCCTCCCTCCCACCTTGTCTTCTCCACCATTCTTATCTTCTTTTCCTCTTCTCTCTCCCTTTCTCTTCTCCCATTTCCCTCTTTACATCCTCCCTTTCTTCCACCCCTTCCTCTTACTCTTCTCTACTTTTCCTCTCTTCCCTTCCCTTTCTCATTTCCCCCTTGTCATCTTCCTATCCTCTCTGTCCCTCTGCCTCTACCCCCTCCACTTCCTCCTTTTCTCTTGCATCTCCCTCCTCTTCTCTGTACTATTCTTCCTTCCCTGTCTTCTTTCCATTTTTCTGTCTTTTTGCATCTTTCTGTCTGTTCCTTCTCTCCTATTTTCCTTCCACATCCTGCTTCTCCTTCATTCTCTTCCTTTCTCCCCTCCCCCCTGTTCTTCCTCTTTTTTTTCCCCATCCTTTCCTTTTCTCTTGCACCCCCCTTCCTCCTCTTCCCCCTATGCCTCTCATTCTCCTTCTCACCATTCATATCTTACCGTGTATTCACTATCCCATATTCCTCTCCCCCTTTCCCCTTCCTTTCCTCTTCTAACATTCCTTCCTCATTTCTTCTACCCCTCCCCTTCCTCTTTTTGTCTTCTTCCCCTCCCTCCTTCCTTTTCTACCCCTCTCCCATTCCTCTTCTTCTCCCCCTTCCTTTCCTTTTCTACTACCCCCAACTTCCTCTGCTACCTGTCCCCTTCCTCTCCTTCTTTGCTACCTCCCTCTGCTACCCCCCACTTCCTCTCCTCCTTTGCTACCCCTCCCTTTCCTC
>JAGKTI010018421.1:0-17718 GCA_018397915.1 Birgus latro | reverse complement strand
AAAAAATCAGTTGGTACAATATCCCTTCAAAAGATCCGTTCCTCCCCTTCTGTTTTTTTTTTTTTTTTATGCAAGGAAGAAGGAACCAAAGGCAACAGGCCTGTATACTGATCCTTCCAAGAAAAAGCAAAAACAATACAAAAGTGAGCCAAATTCAAGATCCGTTCATTTCGAGATGCCTGGACACACTGCGTTTGAAAGACTGGAGATCAAAGGAAGTAGGAAATACAGACAGAGGAAGACAGTTCCAGAGTTGACCAGTTGCATAAATGAAGGACTGGGAGTAACGGTTAACTCTTGCATTAGAGAGTTGGACAGAAAAGACATGAGAGTTTGTTGCTAGACGGGTACTACGTGCCCGTCGTAGAGGTGGAGGGATGCAAGCAGACAGTTCAGAGGATCAGTGACAGTTGAAGTAGCGACAGAAGAGAGAGAAAGATGCAACAGAACGGCGAAGAAACAAAGGTTGAAGGGAATCAGTAAGAGGAGGAGAGTTAATGAGACGAAAAGCCTATGACTCCACCCTATTGAGAAGAGCTGCATGTGGGGAGCCTCCCCACACATGAGAGTTGTACTTCCTACACGGGGGAATAAAACCCGTGTACAAGGTCAACAACTGTGCAGGGGTAAAGACAGTTCGGAATCGGCTTAGCACACCTAATCTCTTGGAAGCAGATTTCACAAGAGATGTACTATGTTCTTTCCAAGATAAATCCCGAGAGAATGAAACCCCAAGCATGTTCAAGGATGATGCAGGACATAACTGTTCATTATTAAACATAAGTGGGTAATCCTGAGGAAGATTTTGTCGGGTTGATAAGTGTAAGAACTGAGTTTTTGATGCATTAAAAACAACAAGATTATTTTTACCCCAATCAGAGATACGAGCTAAGTCAGACATTAGGTGTGCCATAGCCTCATCCCTTTTTTGTTGAAGTAACTGCTGAGATGGACGTTGCGGAAACCGAATGGAGAGTTGAAGGGTGGAATCATCAGCATATGAGTGGATAGGGTTATATGTACAGCTTAGAAGGTCATTGATGAATAAAAGGAAGAGAGTTTGTGAAAGGATAGAGCCCTGAGGAACAACACTGTTGATAGGTCTAGGAGAAGAACGATGGCCGTCTACAACAGCGTCTATAGAACGACCAGAAAGGAAGCTAGAGATGAAGGCACAGATAGAAGGATAGAAACCGTAGGAGGGCAGTTTGGAAATTAAAGATTTATGCCAGACTCGTTCGAAAGCCTTTGAGATGTCAAGTGCAATGGCAAAGCTTTCGCCAAAGTCCCGAAAGGAGGATGACCAGGAGTCTGATCGCCCATGGAGCGTCCCTGGCGGAACCCATACTGACGATCAGAAAGAAGGTTAAGACAGGAAAGATGCTCTAAAATTTTTCTGTTAAGGATTGACTCGAAAACTTTTGAGACACAGGATGTTAAAGCAATTGGACGATAGTTAGAGGGTTGGGAATGGTCACCCTTCTTTGGGACTGGCTGAATGAGAGCAAACTTCCAGCAAGAAGGAAAGGTACAAGTTGATAGACAAAGGCAAAAGAGTTTACCTAGGCAGGGTGTAAGCACAGAAACACAGTTTTTGAGGACAACAGGAGGGACCCCATCAGGACCATATGCCTTGTTAGTATTGAGGCTTGTGATGGCAGAAAATACATCAGCTGAAGAAATTTTAATGTCAGACAAGAGGAAGTCAGAGGGGAGAAGTGATGGAGGGATAGCACCGGAATCGTCTAAGGTGGAATTGGAGTAACTCATAGCTCTTAAGTAGTTAGGTGAATTTGTATAAAGTCACCACAGTCTGTCTAGTTTGTTAAACAGTTCTCATCACTCGTAAGTTTTAAATACCCTAACTAATACATCGTTATAGGTTAAAGGAAAGCTGGAAGTGGACTGCAGCTTTCGGAGGCAATAGCACAGCAGTTTTGAGGGGCATATTGGGGTGAAAATGTTTCGTCCACATCCAACAAGAATCCAAATTAGATGAAGCTCAGTATACCTAGTGTGACGAGAAATCTATCTATCTATCTATAGCCCGACGCCCTAATCCCGCAAAGGGTGACCCCAGACAAAACGCCTCCAAGTCGCTCTGTCACCCACCATTTGCCTACCCTCTCACCAACTCACTCCCCCCTCCCTCATATACCTTTCAACTCCATCCTTCCACCTCATCCTCGGCCTTCCCCTCCCTCTCCCTCCCTCCATCCCACCAGCATACACCCTCTTAGTCAGTCTTTCATTCTCCATTGTCTCTACATGTCCACACCACCTCAGTGTATTTCTCCTAATCTTCTCAACCACATCCACATCCACCCCATAACGTTCCTTCACTTCTTCATTCGTCAACCTGTCCCTCCATGTCACTCCACATGCTCCTTGCAAGTAACTCATTTCCACTGCTCTCACTCTTTAATTGTTACCCATTAGCAAGGTCCATGCCTCGCTTCCATTCGTTAGGGTAGGGAGAGATGGAGGTCAATAATCCAAATGTAAAAATTCTTGAGTACGATGACCTAGCCTGAGGACCCTTCATCTCCCAAAGTACGAGATGTATGGGACTGGTGATTACTGTTACACACCACATATAGACAATCAAAATCACCATAAATACTTCCCCATATTTAGTAGTTTTCATCAACTCAGTAACAGTTAATACACTGTAGAGTTACTGCCTATTCACCTTCTCATGCCATTTTTCCAGACCTATAAATACCACACATGCGTTGTTCATTAAACACCCAGTTCCTTATTTAAAATCACTATGGTAACTGACATCCTGATTTACCCTTACTGCCATTGTTATCCCAAATACATTACCTACAGCAGTCACGAGACTAACTTTACAACAGGTTATTCACACTTTTTCAACAGTATTGTCTTATGTAAGGTAATGGTCACGGTCTGTTTTCGCTTCCACTGCAGCAAGTCTTCATACCTGGGTCATCTGGCATACTTTTATCCCTTTTATTTTATTTTCTTTCTTACTTTTTCTTTTCTTATGAACAGACCAATGCACAATGCACCTTCATTACAATAAATTATCATTTTTAAATATATCTGATCAAGCCCTGAAATTTTTCTCACTGTTGCTGCTACAGTATTTTTATTATTCCGTCATTCATTAAACTCGGTGGTCACGCGTCTTGAGGGGGCTTCACGCCACCAGGACAAAATTGCTGTTACAACAAATAACGCTACTACTATACATCTTGGATGAGAACCACCTCCATCTTTACATGACTGATTGACCAAAATATATGTGGAGAGGTAACTGCCAGGGTCATACATCATTGGACACCAGGTGAGGACAGAACAATGTGAAGAGAATAAAGGAGACGATAATATACAGATAAAATAAAATAGGTAGAAATAAAAGGGCTAACTGTATTTGAATATCAGAGACAGTCCTCGTTAAAAAAAAAAAGTCTTCCTAGCTCAAGTGACACTTGAGTTGCCTGGTCTCAGCTACAGCCGCGAATCCAAAAAATATTGGGTTTCATGGGGACCCCTTTTAGCAACTGCGTTAGCATTAATCCATCCCTGGTTGAAATGTGAGCTTGTTTTCCTCAATAAGCCCTTAGATGTCAAAGCTCAACTTCAGTGGGCAATGTCAATGTCTTGCCCGTGTATGAGTATGTAAACATAATAAACACTTCTGATCTGAATGTAAGCAGATTTACAGGAAAGGTTGAGAGTTAGACAAGGAAATACTGATTGATTATTTAATGTCATAAAAAGCTGGTGGCACATCTGTCACGGTCATATGCTGCCGGACAACCAGGCAAAAGATGCCAAATTAAAAAATCATACTCAAAACAAAGTTTATATTCTTTTGTTGTGAAAAAAAAAACTTAAAATGTCAACAGAGAAATTCATTAAATATCAATTTCCTATTAAAGTGGTAGGAGGAAAACCGCCTCCTGAAGAAAACTAAAATAATCGGTAAAATCGCTTTAGGCTCTTCCAAGCATCGAGGACAGACAGTAGGCACCATCCACTCCTTTATGCCTATGAAGGAATCTCTGGCGTAGGTCCCCCAGAGTTGGACACTGGACCAGCAAATGACGGACAATACGGGGAACAAGGCAATCATCATAATACGTCTGAGTTCCACCACACATCAGGAACCCACGTGTAAACCATGAGTGTGCAAAGAGAAGCTGGGCAAGAGCCACCTCCAATCACCACAGCATGGAGGGGAGAACCCTTGGCACAACCACTCTCTGAAAAATTCCTTTTAACTTATTATGAGCAACACCAACCCACTGTCTCTGTCAAGAAGTACGAATCGCATACTTCAAGGAAGGTCTCACATCAGAAGAGGAAAGTGGGTAGTTGGTAGGGGGCAATCGAGAAGATGAAGCGTTGCCTTATGTATCCACCCTCTCATTGTCCTCCATACCAATATGCACGGGAACCGAACAGAAGTCCACATGATGACCACGATGGCCAAAGAGAAAAAGCCACTGCAAAATTGAAGAAAAAAAAAAGAGGATGAGATGAATTAAAAGATTACAGTACTGGCAAAGCACAGTGGGACTCACTAAAAATCAGAACAACAGATTGGGGGACATTAAAAATGATTTGGAGAGCATATAAAATAGCAGTAAGTTCCGCCATATATACTGAAGCAATGCCGAGTAGGCTACTGTCCCGACTGAGGGAAGGAAAGACGACACCAAAGCCTACTCCAGTATCAGTCTTTGACCCATCAATATAGAAAGGAACAGAGCGGTCATGAGTTGTGTTCTAAAAAGAGAAAGAGAGACATGAGAGGGATGTGAGCCTTTTTTCACTATCAACGATAGCACAAAATGTCACACGAGGGCCAAGAGCCCACCCTCGGAATCCTATGTGGACAAACTGCAAGTCATGGAACACAGTGGGCGAACATTACAGACCGGACCCTCTTTCCAAAGGACTTCGAGAAACTTGGACGAATGTCATAAGCAGAAGATCGGGAATCCTGGGAGACCAGGGCACAGGGAAATGAGTTCAGAAGGCACTGAAGACAATACGGACATCTCATCATGAACGACTACTGACAAAAATTCAAAGGGGGGGCGTCAACATCCACCAACAAACTCGAAATCGGGGATGACCTGATTGCCCCATATACAAGACGTACACCAGCATGATGCACCGAATCAGACATCAGGAGATGGGCAAGTCTTGCAGAAGAGTAGATCTGACACCCATAATTAAGTTTAGGCTAGATAAGGGACCTATGCAAGAGAAGGAGGGTCTGACGGCCAGCACCCCAAGAGGTATGAGCCAAAACGTTCAGAAGATTCAAAGCTTTAATACACACACCTGTGGTGCTCCATCTTCAAGTGCACAGGCATTAGAAAGCACTCCCACTCAGACCCTTAAAAAATAGTTAGATAAGAACTTGTAAATAAAAAAAGGCAAGTGCCAACGAAGACCCAACTCATGAAAAAATAAAATGCCAAGTCGCCAGGAAGTATCAAGTGCCTCCTCTAGATCGAAGAAGTCAGTGACCTTGTCTTGGCTGGTGGAGAAAGCCTCCCAGACAGAAGATTCCAAAGGGAGTAGGACATTAGAGGTATATTGCATTTTATGAAAACCATACTGAACAGAAGATACAACAAGCCTAGCATCGACCACCTTTCAAAGACCTTACACATAGAAGATGACAGGGAAATGGCCCGATAATTCATTGCCTGTAGGAGGTACTTACTGGGCTTGGGAATGGGGAAAACTACAGCAATACCAGTACACCAGATCTTATTAAATAGTTAGAGCAAAAACGAAAAGGACTCATCAGACACGTGATGTAAAAAGGCGTAGGGAATATCATCACAGCCAGGAGAGGAATCATGGCACTGTGACAAAGCCACCTGGATTTTAGAAATAGAAAAGGGAACACTGTAAGAGTCTCCCCCAGAAGAGAAAAAACTGAGGCCACGAGACTCTAGACGCCGATGGTGGCAAGCAGAAGGCGAATCTCTATCCTTCTGTGACACACTGGCAAAATGTTCAAGTAGCAGCTCTGCAATAGCGAAAGGATCAGCCACAGATCCACCTACTGCAGATACAACAGGTAGGGATAGAATAGTAAATTTTCCTGCAGTTTTCCTTACTCTGTTCGACATCTGAGTGACAGAAGCCTTAGAATTGATGGAGGAAACATAATCCTTCAGGGAAAATGCCTGGCCTCCTTTAAAACACACCTCATATGAGCCCACGCCCTCTGATATGTCATCAGATACTGAGGATCTCTACGGTAGCGATGAAGTTGACAGAAGGTGACTTGTTTGGCTCTCACTGTGGAATTGCACCGAGCGTTCTACCAAGGAAGAATACTTTTAGGAAACTGACCCCTGTTCTTGGAATAGATAATAGGGCTGCTAAGTGCAACAAGTCAGTGAAATAAGACACCGCCACAGTACGACAGTGACACTCATTGACAGAAAGGCCAATGGAACTTAATTCCATGAAAAGTGGCTAGTCACTCTTATCCATAAGCCAGCGAGAAAGACGAGGCTGGGGTCCACCTTCATTTGCAGTTAAGAGCAATTGGAAACAGTTTTTGCAATACAGGTGTGGCAACACATCACAGTTAAGATCTAAAACATTACCAGCTGACCACAAGGACAAATCAGTAACAGCAAAAGTTCGAGTCTCACAATGGAAATAAGTCATCTTATTGGAGTTAAAAACAGCCAACTCCTCCTCTTCGACTAAACAAACCAGCATAACACCCCAAGGTTTGGCCTCAGTGTCACCCCACTGATAATAATGACCATTCATGTCTCCTAGTATCAGAAAGGGAGAAGGAAGGCCACAGCTCCATCCTTGTGACAGTAACACACGGAGGATGATAAAGACTACAAAATGTACAACTTCGACATAAAAACATCTAGACAGCAACAGTGTGCAGTTGAGTGGAAATGTCCACATGAGTCAGTGGAATATCTTGACGAAGGAAGATGGTAGCACCTCCATGACCACCTTGGGCAGGCACAGGATCAGAATAAAAGGCATGGTAGCCAGATGGACTGGAAGGAACAGGATCACCAACCCCAGTTCCTGGATGCACATGCATAAAGGAGTAAGCTGTGCAACAAGAGGATACAGTTCCTCTTAGCTGGCATGTAAACCCCAACAATTACATTAAATGATATGCCCCATAGTGGAGGGTGGATCAGGTTAAGGTATGGGACTGTACAACGCCTGCAAACAGAGTGGGTTTCGGTATATGCTTAGAAAGGCCCATAGGTAGAGATTTCACAGCGCCAGAAACCCGCACCCGATGCCGAACATCTGAAGACAAACGTGAGGAGAAGGAAGATGAAAGTTTTACAATGCTCCTCCTCTGAGTTGGAACAACAGTTTGCTTGGAAGGTAGCTTGGAAGCCGCCCTGGGTGATGTAGGATGGCCATTACCACCACCAGAACCCCCAGAACTAGAAGCTGAGTCCAAACGACCAGAACCCTGTAAGGATGATATGGTATGTGGCAGAACTGAAGTGCCAATGGATTGTGCTACAGGTGAACCATCAACTTTATTCTCCACCTGGCTATACACTACAGCCTCCAGGCAAGAGGGATCAGCCGTGAGGTCAGCACAAGGTTCCACAACAGAGACCTTAGGTGGACGGTCGTCAGGCTCAGAGAACTCTGAAGAACCATGATGGTGGTTTCCAGGTACAGAAGGAACGTCGGTCGTACTGGACAAGGCCAAGCAAGGAGACACGTGAACATGCCACCACCACGGAAATAAGCAAACCTCCAGCCACCGAAGTTGGGGCAGAAACAGTCAGAGAAGAGAGTGGGCAAACATCAGTCTCACAAACAGTACAAATGCTGGGAACAGCATCCAGCAAATCACAATTTGGAAGAGTTGGCACTGGAATGGGTCGAGGCAACTTCTGAGACACATGGCATTCAAGAATGGACAGCAGCATAAGTAACCCCTGGCTGGAAATTGAGAGTCTTGGATCTTTTCTTAGCTTCAGGGAACAAAACCTTCTCATCTGCTTGAATGGGCAAAATCTCCTCCAGGCAGTAGTGAGGGTAGTTTGTAGAATTTACAGCATACAGTGATAGCATTTGAGGGGTACTGGATAGTCACTTGTATTTACTGGTCCACCGCAGGAGAGACACCAGGAAGGTCTGCCTGTGCACTGCGGGAAAATTGGCTAACATATCTATACCCCTGACAATGGAAACATTGTTTTGGGATAGGCACGTATGGTTTCCCAGGAAGCGAGAGCTAAGCCAGCTTCAAAGAAGTAGGCAAGGTTAACTTTTCAAATGTAAGAAACAAGGTCAGAGTCGGGGTTAAGACAAATTTTATTTTCTACGCTCAACAGTCACAAAGCCAGAAGATCGCGCTTCCTCTAACAATCGTGCCTCTGAGAATTGGAGGAAGTCACGAGAAAAAATTACACCTTTACATCAGTTAAAGATAGCGTGTGGAACACATGGAACATCTGCACCAGAAACTGAGGTCAAAGCCATTAACCCGCCGAGTCCCACCGATGTACGATGCACGTCGCTACTTTTTTCGGCGGACAGACCCAATGACGTGCATTGTACGTCACTCAATTGCAAGGCCCATTGTGTGCACATTTTTCAACATTCGCTGGTGATTTTTGGTAGGCATATGTGGGAGACCTTCCTCTACCTGCTGTCAAGCGGGGATACTGCCTGGCTCCAACTAACCCCCCCTTCCCTTCCCTCCCCCCCACACTGGGCAATTCACCTGATAGCAGTAACCTGGCCAGTAAAGGTTTGTTGCTCCACGGTCTCTTCAATGACGAAATTCATGGTGAAAGTGATTCCTGAGGTGGAGGACAAACAAACAAAGAAGCTAGAGGTGACGAAATTCATGGTGAAAGTGATTCCTGAGGTGGAGGACAAACAAACAAAGAAGCTAGAGGTAGAAACAACCAGAAGTGATGAGGTGGTAATGTCGAAAAGGAAGGTGCCATATACTGGGGTGTTGGGTGAGTGAACAATGCTTATAAAAGTCTATATTATTGTGTGAAAGCCAATATAGACTTTTACTACACATAAATTCGTACCAAATAAATAAAATATACATAATTTTAAGTGGCTTAAATTAGTTAACCCTTCCACAGTTCGTTTTCTTTAGCCAGGTATTCTGAAAAAGAAGGAAAACGTAAGGTTGAGTTACACCTGTATCAACATTTTTTACCTAAGGATCGCGATTTCTCTATGAAATTTCGATGTTTCTCACCAAAAGCGAAGGTTTCAGCCAAAAAACAAAAAGTCGAAAATCGGTCGGGATCTGGGGGTAGGCTGGGTAAAAAACCTGTCGGGACTGGATGGGTTGGTTAATCAGGAGCTCTCTTCTTGGGAAGTGACCTCAGAAAGGATAATTCCATCCCCTTCTCAAGATAATTTAGGTTCCCTGCCACAACCAGAAGCAACAGCACGATGAATTTCAAAAATGTCAATATCGAGCACTGATCCATCCCCAGAGGATTTCAGCACTAGATATTTTGAGTAAGTCTTTGGCACCGTGTCTTCCGGACCGAACCCCAGAGCTAAACCAACCCGATGTAACCACTTCGCAGTCCGAGTTGAACACCGGGGTAGAGAAGGGCCTGGAAAGGCTCCAGAGTGGCAATAGAGAAGGCAGAGTCTGAAGAATATCCAGGGACAGATGCAGCATTGTCAACAATATTTCTGTTTAGAAAATCCATATGAAGCAACAAAAAAACTCATTCCCCCACCCCTTCACCCACCATGGAGCCCAAGAAATGGAGGTCATATACCAGAGATAACACCACTCCTGACCCTAGAGGTACTGAGGGAGTACATGCAGGTAACCACCGGGGGACCCGAACAATGGTGACACCAGGATGATAGGCGTCACAAGCCAACCCCCAGTGCTCACTTGACCCTAGCCAACAAGTGATCAGCCTATTGACCTAGTCGGGACCAACTAGGTCGCCTGTCTAACCAGAAAAGGGGACCAATGAGGTGTGTTTCTAGATGCAGAATGCATCGTGCGGCATCGTTGAACCCCCAGGACTACCGTTTTCCGGCATTACGGGACGCCACACATGGCAAACACATGAAGGGACAAAGGCCCCACCCAAGATGGAAAATGGACAGGGACATGCAGCATCACCAGTAGGCCTCCTCAACCACTGATGTAAGGGGGGGGGGGTACATGATCCACGAGGCTGACAAATGCTGAACCATACAAAGGTAGGCAGGCCTCCAGAGTATGTGGCACCCTCGGCCACGCTTAAAGCCCAGACACCACGTCAAGGTGACCCCACTCAGTTGGGTAGAAAAGAAGTAAATACAGTTTTTTTTTAAGAACAATGAGTCAAAGGCAGAGGTCTCAGGACAAGGCCAAATTAAATACATTCCTTCTGATTTAGATCAAACATTGTAAAATGATTGATGAGTTTAAAAAAAAAAAAAGAGGATTCGATTTTGATAATATATCAAGGCCACAGGAAAAAGTCAAATGCCTATGGGACAAGGCAAGGTAAACTCAAATGTTACTGATCTTATTTGAACCAAATTTGGTGGAATGGTTAATGGTCAGACAAGAACGAAGGGATTCAGTTACAAATATAATCAATCAAAGGTCGATGCCACATGGCAGAGTGAAAAGTCAATTTGGTTTGTGTGTGTGTGTATGTGTGTGTAACTCACCCACCGGGTCGGTCAGGATCACTTGATGGTAGTGATCGTCAGCTTTTACCCTCCCGGAAGGGAGCTGAGAGCTCATATAGTCCGATCTATGGGCAAGGCTGTGACCTTCACACACGCACACACCCATCCCCTTGCTCAAGGGGGACAGTAACCACCCACTTCGTCAGTGAAACTTTTCGCACCCTGAGCGAGGCGCGAACTCCCGTCTACCAGATGGCAAGCGAGAACGCTACCACTGCGCCAGCGAGCGGTGTGTGTGTGTGTGTGTGTGTGTGTGTGTGTGTGTGAACAAAATAATCTAAACAATTTTGATCTGATTTGGATCAGACTTGGTGGGTGAGTTGAGGATCACCCAAGAGATTGATTTTTTTTTTTTTTAGATCAAGAGGTCTAAGGTCATGGTCATGTGACAAAGTCAATTTACAATTTTCATCTGTTGTACGCTAAACTTTGTGGAAGAGATGAGGTTAACACAAGGAAAAAGAGATCTGTTTTGAAAACAGGTAAAGGTCAAAAGAAAAGGTCACAGGGCAAAGTCAGCTCAAACAGTCTTCCTCTGATTTGAACCAAAGTTTGTGGATTGGCTGACGATGAGACGAGAATGAAGTTATTCGATTCTGAGAGTAATTTGTGGAAGGTTGAGATCACAGGGCAAATTGATGTATTCGATCCATAGACCAGCTGGTGGTCCTGTGTGTTGCATTCTCTTTGCTGTGTCTGGCTGGTTGTTCAAAGACAGATAAGTACATAAGGGAGTCCGTGTAACTCTCCCCACAACTATGCATGGACAGTGGGTATACTGAGGTCATAGTGAGCTAATTGTTTCCTTGATACACTTACAACAGAGTACCATCGCCAACTAAAGCCGTGTCAACTCTCCTGCTTTTCTACCTATGGAATTTGAATATTAGTCTCTTGACTCTAAAGCAAATGACACTGATGACAGTTATCAAGGGGCAAATAAAGTAATCAGTGTCAGTTGCTGTAAAAGCACCAGGTTGGTTTTTAAGGCCCACCTACTGATAAGTAGAGGATACGACAGGATTATTGTTGCCGAGTGTACATATATGAAAGAGATACAGTTTTCACTATAACTTTAACCAAATATTACCTTTTCTTTCATTAAAATGTACACTTACTAAATTCATAAAATTTTTCTATATCAGTCAGCACAACACAGAAAAATGTCAAGTTACAGTACACTATACACAGCATAAACCTGTATGGTTTAGTTTCAATTCCTGGTAAACACTATATTTACCAATAACCATATTTTGGAGTTTATGTTTGTTCACACCCGAATGTATTAATAAAAATTCTGAATATTTCTATAAAATACCGGGTGACCCTGAAATTTCGCTTCAGTGAATTCACGTCCTGTGAGAACGACTCAGACTGCTACTGTGAGCGCGGTTGTAGTAGTATGAGTAGGAAATTAATAAATGAAGCAGGTTTGATAGTGACAACTCTTGTTGATAGTGACAACGTTCACTAGTTCATAACACAACCAACAAGGTATCATCCCGCTGAGTTGAAGTGGAGCGATATATGTGGACGAGTCTCTATGTTCAGCTAACTGCACTTCTCTTCAATAACTTTCCTCGGTTTCAGGAGGCTGATATCAGTGGTGGGCCGTATGGCATCAGAAAGGACATAAGAAAATATCTGCACTACAGTCCAGGTGTGTTTATGACGCAGTATAAAATTTTTGGTGCCCGAGGTCGCCCTGAGGTGGACCCGTGGAGCTTCCTGCTGCCTCTGTCACCGCTAGTGTGGGTGGCTGTGGGTGCGGCACTGCTGGCTGTGATGTCTGTCATGCTACTCCTTCCTTCCTGCCTTCCCCCACACACTAACCACCCACCCAGACAAGAAACCAACATATTCAACTGTATTCGCATCCTTCTTCAAGAAGGTAACATAAATGTCCTACTTGAAATCTGCCCTTTGTTTAGTATGCCTGCTTTAGATGTTCGTATATTAATCGCTTCTGTTTTAAACAGATGTGTCTACGCCGTCTGGGAGTTGGTGGTGGGAACGAGTGGTGCAAGGGGTGTGGATGCTGATGATGGTGGTGTTAACACAAAGCTATGTTGGTAACCTAATGTCCCACCTGGCTGTCAGACACATCAGTCATCCGTACCAGACCCTCAGAGACGTCATTGATGATCCTAATATCAAAATACTTCTCACTGGTTTCACCCAAGGCCTGACATTTTTTAAGGTAAGTACCACACCATTATATTTACAACCGACAATCAAACTTTAGTTATTGACACTGCAATACTTCTTATACCTTAACTTGGATCAGATATTCCTCCTCTCTTCAACTGATATCACATATTTTAGTAGCAGAGAGAAACAGGTCTAGTACATCCTTTTCATAGCACTTTTTCGTGATTAGTATCATATGCCAGCGTTAATTTCTTGTTAAAACTGAGAACTGGAAATAGAGAGACGGCTGTTTTAGGCCAAAGGAGAGAAAAATTATTTCAGGCAATATTTATTTTACCGGCTCCTCCTCGTCGGTGGGTTTCCTCCTTCTCATCGCTTTGTTTTTATCCTGTGTGGAATGATTTCATGCCGCAGTTTGCCGGAAACGAGATTTTATACATTAAACCAGCTTTTCTACCACTGATGCCATATTCATTGTTCGACAGCTTCAGGAAAAATATATTGGCAAGAAAAGGGAATTGTATTTTGTTTTTGTTGATTTGGAAAACGCCTTTGACAGAGTCCCTAGAGAGGTGGTGAAGTGGGCAATGAGAAAGCTAGGGTTGGAAGAGTGGCTGGTTAGGGTGGTTATGGCCATGTACGTGGGTGCTCACACTCAGGTAAGGGTGAATGGAGCTTTGAGTGATGAGTTTCCCGTGAATGTTGGTGTGCATCAGGGGTCAGTTTTGAGTCCCTTGTTGTTTATCATGGTGCTTGAAGCCCTCTCACGTGACTTCAGAGAGGGACTCCCATGGGAGATGTTGTATGCTGATGATTTGGTGTTGATTGCTGAGAATGAAGGGGAGGCTGAGGAAAGATTTAAGAAGTGGAGAGATGGTATGGGGCACAAGGGCTTAAGGGTAAATGCAGATAAAACAAAAGTGATGATATCTAGGGTTGGTGGCGGTACAATCAGAGGAGAGGGAGAGTGGCCATGTGCAGTTTGCCACATGGGTGTGGGAAGTAATTCCATCTTGTGCAGTGTTTGTGATAAGTGGGTGCACAAGAGATGTAGTGGTATTAGAGGTAGACTGCGAGATAATGCTGATTTCATGTGTGCGGTGTGTCGGGGAGAGCAGGCAGAGATTGTTAGGCGTGAGAGGGTTGAACTTGCAGGTGAGTCTCTTGAGTGTGTGGAGGAGTTTTGTTATTTGGNGGACTCTCCTTACGTGCTAAGGGGTCTTTGTATGCAGCATGTGTTAGGAGTGTGATGCTGTATGGTAGTGAGACCTGGGCAGTAAAGGAAGAAGATATTCGCAGGTTTAAACGTACAGAAATGACAATGATTAGGTGGATGTGCAGTGCGTCCCTGCGTGCAAGGCCTGGGGGGGCTGGGTTTACGATAGAAGAGTTGAGAGGTAGGATGGGACTGGAGTGTATTGGTGTTGTGATGAGGAGAGGTAGGCTGAGGTGGTTTGGACATGTGGAGAGGATGGGGGATGATAATTGGGTACAGAGGGTGAGAAGTGTTAATATTGGGGGAGGGGTTGGGAGGGGTAGACCGAGAAAGACATGGGACGAGGTCATTAAATGTGACTTAAGGGTTAAGGGACTGAATAGGGAGGCTGCCAGAGATCGAGCAGCATGGAGAGCCGCCATTAGGTGACCAAGGCCGACACATGCAAGCATGTTGGAGCCTTCAAAAACGAAACGAAACGAAACTAACATCATCCGTCCCTGCATAAGATAAAGGGGACGAAGTGGTTTTGGTGAGGGAAGGGTGACAGATGTTGTGCAGGGCGAAGTAGTGCCATATGAATACGGTACAATCCCTGTGGTTTGGTTAGATGAGGCTAGCTTATCAGACGAAAAAAATACACGTTTTCAACAACCTTCAACATCAAATCAACCACACGCAGGATAAAAACAAGCTTGTGAAGATGAGAAAACCACAAAAACGGTGGAGAACGTAAAGTAAATATTGACCAGGAATGTACCAGTCTGTCCATCAGCACACTGAAATCCCGAAAAGGGATGGTAAGAAATGAATCGCCTCTATGTCATTCTGTCCTCCGCCACTCACACACCCCTCTCTCATATACCGTACGACTCATCCAACTACTCTATCGCATCACAAAATAAGTATGTATGTATGAATGTATGTACATATATATTTTTTTATGTGCACGAGCCTGGGTACAGGCATAACAGCCCGTTCCGTGAGGCCCAGCAGTTTTTGCACATATCATACACTTTCACGTCATCACTTCGCGTTAAGCATCCACCGTCGGTACTGAATACACAGTAGGGCTGTCTCTTAAAGGATTGTTGTATTGGTATTGGCGTTTTTTTTTTTATGTTGGAGAGTCTTGTTGTAGATCAGTAAAGTCTTCTTAGAGAAATTGAAATCCTTTCAACCGTTCCCTGTCCAAGCCGGGATTGGTACCCACTTCCAGTGAGACACTAGACCACCTCTCTACCGACTTGGCGAAAATAAATATATGCGCTCACCGTAAAAAAAAAAAAAATCAGAACGGTTAAATTTGCAGGCCTGTTCACTGGACAAAGCAACGTATTATTTATGCTGTAGAAAGGTAAAGTAGTATTTCAATGTTACTTATTACACGAGTATTTGTTTATTAAGACTTGGTTTTCATATCCAGTGCCCTCACTCTCTGTCTCCCCTTCTCCCTCCCACTCAATACGCAATAAGTTTCTGCCGACTTAACAAAGTGTTGTTAGTGATCTTCCAGATTTTCTTGCGATTTCATAATAACCCTCTACGAAGAAAGGCCATGCGACAACCCCGTTCATATGTATGGAGTTTATTGTCCTTTATCTTAACCTGGTCCAGATTTCCGTCCTTTTACAGCTTATTTAACTTAGCTGAGTAGCAGAATAAGACAATATTTCACCTCTAAATCCGTTCCATAGCACTTTTTTGTGACTAGCATCATATCCAAGTGTTAATTTACTGTTAGAACTCAGTATTCAAGATGGAGAGATTTCAGTTTCAGGTCAAGTTAGAGAAAAATGGGTAAAGTGAAAGGTTTCTTGTAATTCACACTTAGTTTATGTCCAGGGCTGAGATACTTGAACTTATCCACGATCGATTTGGTGTCGTAACTTTGATTTCTTTTTCCAGGAAGAATTAGAGATATGGCAAGACTGTTCCTTTCTGTGTGTTTCCTGAAGAAACAGTTACAACCTATGGCAACTGTTCCTCTAGTAACTATGATTTGCTTTTTTGTAGGATTAACTCGAGACTAGAAAATATTCTGCACCCATTTTTCCTGAACCCTCTTGCGAAAACAAATAGGAACTACGACAAGGAGGCGATAGCAAGCTCTTTTGAAGATCCCACACCGGATGAGCCTGGGACTGCAAGAGCAACAGCAATAACAACTATACTCTTTTTACATTAACTTGGCCTAAACTTCCTTTTTTCTCACATTTATTGTTGAGTTGTATCAACAGACTAACATTAAGATATGATGCTATTCATGAAGCAATGCCATGCAAAGATGGCAGAACCATACTCGTTTTGTCTTAATCTGTTACTGAGCCATATGAATGAGGCTGCAAAAGGAAGAAAATTTGGACACGTTAAGAGGAAAGATTTATAGTTCGGTAAGTAAAGGAAAAAGAACGGAGTTAAACTATGAAAAAAATATCATCTTAAACATTTCTTTAGGAGCTCGCTTAAGCATTCTAGAATTTACGAAAAATTGTTTTTGAGCATTTTATGTTTTAAGCATACTCCAGCATGGTAGCTTGTCATTAACTAATCACAGGATGGGATAAGTAAGTAATATCTAGCAGGCTTGTTGTTCTGGTGAATTTTATGCCACATATTTCAGAGACAAACACTTGTTGGAAAATATACATAGCACAATAAATGTATTAACAAATGAATTTGCCGACTGAGTGACCTGCATGGCACAACAGACGTTTTCAAAGAGGCGACGATAAATGACTGTGGAAAGTAGAGCTATGTATAGGATCAGGTGAAGATTTTGTGGACAGTGGAGCTGAGACAGGAGAGTACTTCGGCACTGTCAACGTTATTTTCACATGATAGTTTTCTGTTTAAAAAGCGATTTATGGTAAAACTACCAGATGTATTAGTGTCGACAGTTTCAGCTACTATGTAGTCCCCAAACTCACAAGTGGTCAACTGACTACGTCTGTTGAGTTACTTTAGCTCTGTCAGTGTAAACAGGGCTCTGCTCAGCAAAACACTGCATCAGATAATCATTAATTACACAAAATGATTACCTGCAATAAAGCGCAACATCTTATATTATATACTGTAGATACGGACAACAATGTTACGAATGTTTTCAGTACTAGACAATCTAACTTTTGTTCTGTCATGAGGTTTGTTTCTCTTCAGACTGTGGAATCTAAGGTTTGTTTCTCTTCAGACTGTGGAATCTGAGGCTTGTTTCTCTTCAGACTGTGGAATCTGGGGTGTACCGTGAGCTTGGTGACCTGTTTGACACAGAGCGAGTGACCGCCTCCACGTATATCAACTTAGCGACAGATATGAACAGGTTGGCGAGGCCTGGCACTCATGTCGTCTTTGATTTCTATACCAACTTCTGGAATTTCATGGCTGCAGATTTCTCTCTGACAGGTTTGGACTCACTGCACCCATGTTCACGTTGTGAGAGAGGGTATCATGACTTCAACGGCGTGTGTGTGTGTGTGTGTGTGTGTGTGTGTGTGTGTGTGTGTGTGTGTGNTTCTCTCTGTCATGTTTTGACTGACTGCACCCATGTTCTCGTTGTGAGAGATGGTGTCATGACTTTATGTGTGTGTGTAAACAATACATATCAAACAGTTTTTATACAGTTTAAGCCAAACCTTGTGGAAGCGCTGAGG
>JAGKTI010018420.1:0-17719 GCA_018397915.1 Birgus latro | reverse complement strand
CGTCCTTTCCTCACCTGCAGCCTCCGCTGGGAGCAGAACCGCGGTGATGGCCACCATCCTCGCTGGGGAAAAAACGGTCACCATCCTTCTCTCACCTGCTGTCCCAGAGCAAGGCAGGACCGCAGCGGCATCCACCGTACCTGCCGGGGAGGAAATGGCCACCATCCATTCCTCACCTACAGCCTCCACTGGGAGCAGAACCATGGCAACAGCCACCGTCCTCGCCGGGGAGAGAACAGCTAGTGTCCTTCTCTCACCTGTTGTCTCAAGGCAAAGCAGAACTGCGGCGGCATCCATTGTACCCGCCAGGGAGGGAACGGCCACTGTCCTTCCCTCATCTGCCACCCCTACAGGCACAAGCAGAACTGTGGCAGCGCCCCCTATGCCCTTCGGGGAGGGAACGGCCACTGTCCTTCCCTCATCTGCTGCCTCTACAGGGAGCAGGACCGCAGTGATGGCCACCGTCCTTGCCGGAGAGAGAACGGCCACCATCCTTCTCTCACCTGTTGTCCCAGGGCCCAGCAGAACCGCAGCGGAGCCCCCTGTGCCCATCAGGGAAGGAATGGCCATTGTCCTTCCTTCGTTCACTACCCCTGCAATGTCCCTGAAGGGTAATGTCCCTTGCTCGCCTCTCCCATCCTGAGGCCGAGTGGGACACTTCTCTCGCTCTCCCCACACAACTAGCCCCCACAGCAAAGGTGCAGCTGGAGAGGATCTGGAGCGGCCCCGTAGTGAGCCGAGGGATCCGCTCACTGCAGCCAACACCCCCAATTTGCCCCTCGCCGTTGGATTCCCGGAGGAGGAGACGCCGCAGGCAGCCCCTGATGGCCTCTCAACCCGAGTGAGACTGCAGCCCCCAGCCACCCAGGGGCATCCCCAGGGCTCCAGGACGAGACCTCCCCAGCCCCACCAACGAGCAGTCCTCCTCCAGGAGCAGGCACAGGGAAGCATGCCTGCTCTCCCTGTTTGGCCCCAGTCCTGAGGGCTAACCTACCCACCGAGGCCCCACCAGTGAAAGGCCTCCATCTACATCGCCCAGCAGCCCACCTCAAACGACTCGGCCCCTGACAGTGGTCCCGTGCCCCCTACGAGAGAGCACGCCTAACGGGACCCCTCCCACACCTGGACGACGGCTGCAGCTGCCCAGTCCCCAGTAGCCCAACCCGGTTCGTATGTGCCTCTGATAATGTATTTGATCTGTACAGTGTACTGTGTCTGGCATTGTATATCTTTGTTGTAATATACGTGTAACGTTGGTTGACCCAAGTTTTTATGCCCTGTTCCTCTAGTTGCATGCTCTAGACTCGGTCTTGAAGGGAACACCAGACCCGTTGCTCATGCACAGGAAGCAATGAGTTGAGCTCTGAATAACAAACCAAAAAAAAATAATGACTTTCAGCCTGGTTGATGGCCAAAGGTTGTCAGATTAGATAAATTTTACTAATAACCAAGGAGACTTCCTTGAGTTGTTTCTGCTTCATAACTAGGCCCATTAAATTTCATGCCACTGCAATTCTGATGAGTGACCCATTTCTTAAAAAAAAAAAAAATACATATCCTCTTCAATTTACTTTGTCCTTTAAGTCTATAAGGTATAATAAGAGATTAACACTAGAATATGGTGCTAGCCACAAAGAAATGGCTGGCACCAATGAAGCTGTAGTCCGAGTGGAGGGTGGATTTAACTAGCAATCAACGAGAATCATTCCATTCCTACTTCTTAACCATGGCTCATCAAATTTTCATGCAGCCATAGTGGGTTTAAGAGGGGGCCAGTTCCGGCAGAATTGGAAAAAAAAAAAATAATTCTCTTGTACGCTGTTTATATGTTATATGGACGTATACAAGACAGACCTGGATCCAACACCCTGAAAACAGGGGGGGAGGAAGATGGGCGTGATTTTTATATCTGTTATACATCCATATACAAGACAGACCTGGATCCAACACCCTGAGAACAGGGGGGATGGGGGATGGGCATTATTCCTACCAGAATTACCACCATGTATTTAATAAAACAATCAAAATTAATTTTTATATCACCTGTTTTAATCAAAAGAATACAACAATGTAGGCAAATGCAAATGCAAGAAATTAAATAACACTGCTCTTTTATTATAAGTAATCACTGGTCTGCTGAAAATAGGGGAGGGGGAAGTATGCTGTCACGCTCCCTCCCTCCCTCCCCCCAAACCCGTGCCTGCAAGAGAATACTATAGCCACATTTTTGTCGTCGAAGCTGACGGATCAGATTCAAAGCCATTTTTGGTGAAACCAAGCTGCGCTGTTTTTGTCGGCCAAAGTGATACGAAGCCGGCCCAAGCATTTGTCATCGAAACCAAGACCGCCTTCGTATCTCACCCAAGCATGGTCGGTAGCAGTCTTGGTGCAGCTTGGGCAGAGTGAGAATAGCCAGCAAGGACATGTAACTGATAAATATAATGAAATTAGCACGATGTACATAAAATTAAGGTGCAGGTGGCTAATATTAACAACATATAGAGACAGTTCAGCACAAATAACAGCTATGTTTAAGTTGCATGTTCGTCAGAAGATTGTCTTCGGCGAACCCGTTTACTGTACTTTGTGACTGGTACATAATTTTTCGGCTCTACGTATCCCGTACTGTTTTTGCAGACAGAAACCAAGCGCACCAAGACATGCTTTGAATCCCAAGCTCCAGCTTGGACGACAAAAATGCGGATTATGTGTGGAAAAGGGACGCCTTTACCAGGTGGCAGTGTAATAACCAGCCGGCTCCACTGCCTGCTTATTCAGACATCTCTTATTTACTTCCACATCCCCTGAAAGGAGGATGGTGGACTGCGGCAGCTTAAGGCTGCAGTCCACTGAGTTCACGTTTAGATGAGTCAGAGGTTGCAGTTACTACTGCTACTACTACGGCTACAAGAGAATATTAGTCTCCCAAATTTAGAAATAATCTTGAGGGAATTCCTAAACCGATTATAGGTCACTCACGTTTACTTGGCGATTTTTCGTACTTGTGCATCATATTTTCCATTGCTGAGTGGCAGAATAAAATAATATACTACGACCCCACAGCCTTCCCATAGCACTCTTTGTGACTAGCGCCATATTCTAGTGTTAATCTCTTATTATACCTCATGGACTTAAGGCCAAATTAAAGTGTTGTCTTTTTTTTTGTGTGTGTAAGAACTGGGTCACTCACGAAAATCGTGGTGGCATGAAATTCAATTAGCCTAGTTATGAGGCAGAAACAACTCAATCAAATCTCCTTNGTTTTTGTCGGCCAAAGTGATACGAAGCCGGCCCAAGCATTTGTCATCGAAACCAAGACCGCCTTCGTATCTCACCCAAGCATGGTCGGTAGCAGTCTTGGTGCAGCTTGGGCAGAGTGAGAATAGCCAGCAAGGACATGTAACTGATAAATATAATGAAATTAGCACGATGTACATAAAATTAAGGTGCAGGTGGCTAATATTAACAACATATAGAGACAGTTCAGCACAAATAACAGCTATGTTTAAGTTGCATGTTCGTCAGAAGATTGTCTTCGGCGAACCCGTTTACTGTACTTTGTGACTGGTACATAATTTTTCGGCTCTACGTATCCCGTACTGTTTTTGCAGACAGAAACCAAGCGCACCAAGACATGCTTTGAATCCCAAGCTCCAGCTTGGACGACAAAAATGCGGATTATGTGTGGAAGAGGGACGCCTTTACCAGGTGGCAGTGTAATAACCAGCCGGCTCCACTGCCTGCTTATTCAGACATCCCTTATTTACTTCCACATCCCCTGAAAGGAGGATGGTGGACTGCGGCAGCTTAAGGCTGCAGTCCACTGAGTTCACGTTTAGATGAGTCAGAGGTTGCAGTTACAACTGCTACTACTACGGCTACAAGAGAATATTAGTCTCCCAAATTTAGAAATAATCTTGAGGGAATTCCTAAACCGATTATAGGTCATTCACGTTTACTTGGCGATTTTTCGTACTTGTGCATCATATTTTCCATTGCTGAGTGGCAGAATAAAATAATATACTACGACCCCATAGCACTCTTTGTGACTAGCGCCATATTCTAGTGTTAATCTCTTATTATACCTCATGGACTTAAGGCCAAATTAAAGTGTTGTCTTTTTTTTTGTGTGTGTAAGAACTGGGTCACTCACGAAAATCGTGGTGGCATGAAATTCAATTAGCCTAGTTATGAGGCAGAAACAACTCAATCAAATCTCCTTGGTTACTGGTAAAATTTATCCTCCAATCTGACAACCTTTGGCCATCAACCAAGCTGATTATTTTTTATTTATTCATTTATTTTTAAATTGGTTAGAATGGGCTAAACGCACTATTGTTCAAACCCGATACCACGAGGATCACCATGCCTACAAAATTTTTGAATCGACTACTGTCTACACGAGAATATAGTAGTATGGCAACTGAGTTCCAGGTATAGCCTACGTCACGAAAATGTGTGCTGAATCTTGCTCTGTGTGTTCCTCAATGTTTAGGAGAACCCCACCAGACCAGGATTACCCTTGCATAACACAAAGAAAGATGGGGGACAAAAGAACCCTTTTTAGCCACCTCTTACGACAAGCAGGAAAACAGTACTAGGAAAGTATTCTTTCCCCTCATCCCCATGGGGTGTATATACAAGATATCTACATTTACCTCAATCTACAAGGTCACCTCATCAACTTGCAATACCAACTACAGCTCATTTGTTACCAATGATTTATTATTATTATACAAGTGGTTGGCGAGGGCACTCACCATCCACTTACTCGATGTAGGGCTGCTCTTGGGTGCCTGCCCTTTCCTCTCTGCCTTCTTTCCATCTTTCCTCTTCTATCTTTCTTTCCTTCATTCTTTCCTCTTCTATCTTTCTTTCCTTCATTCTTTCCTCTTTCAGGTGACTCTACACTGAGTGACAAGCCAAATGGTTTCCTGTACACCAGGAAACCATCTACTACACTGAGTGGTAGCTCTAAAACCAAATTATGGCGCCTGGTGGTTTAGTGGGCAATTAGGGCGCTCCAGTTGGATTGAGCCAGTGCAGGTTTATATCCAAGGGATGATTGGGGTTTATTGCTAACATAATCCCACTCAGGGATGAGTGAGGCTGGTCACTCTTATCTTAAATGTCAGGACCAGCTTGCCTAGCCCCCAGCTCCTATGCTCCTCATGGGGCAACACTGGACTGGATGATGAATAACTGAATGAATTTATTATTACACCCACACTGGCGAAGCAAAGACGGGTGTTATGATCAGTCTCTGTGAACAAAATGAGTAAGTTTTAACTGATTTTAACCAAATTTGGTGGGCGGGTTGAAGAACAACCAAGGAACAGACCTTCCAGAACAATACATCAAAGGTGAAGGTCACACAGTTAGGCCAGAGTTTGACCTAACAAGATCAACATGAAGTTTTCATCTTATATACACCAAACCTAGTGGAAGAGTTAAAGGCAATGCAGGAACAAATCGGTTCAACTTTCAGTAGTCAGTCTAAGGTCAAGGTCAAAACCTGTATCTGTGTGAAGAAAATGGCTAAATCAGTCTTGATCCTATTTGAATTAAACTTGGTGGAAGGGTTAAGGATCAGCAGAGCCGCCATACTATTTTTTAGACCAGCAGGTAACAGGCCAAAATCACTTGGCAAAGTCAACTTAAGTTTGTATCCAATTTACACTAAGCTTTATGACTTTATGGAAAGGTTCAGGGAAAGGTAAGTATAAAGAGATTATGTTTTGACAACAACCAGTCAAAGGTCAAGATCTCTACATAGGGCAGTAGCCATTTACAGTGAGCAAATGAAGCTTCACAATCTAGTGTATTAAGGTGCTCTAACCAGATGTGGCCTGTATGGGTTTTCATCTGAGGGGTGGTTGAGGTTTAGTTCTCACATAATGCCATTCAGGGTCATGCGAGGAATAGAACTGAATGATGGACTCCTTGTGCCAGGTATCAAAGACTATATGGCACTAATTCAAAGCAAAGACTAGCAATGGAAGATAAACGAGTGTCTTGGCATAGAAGTGGTCTTGGCATAGATGTGGCCTTGGCGTAGAAGTGGTCTTGGCATAGAAGTGGTCCTGGCGTACAAGTGGTCTTGGCGTAGAAGTGGTCTTGTGGTCTTGCAGTAGAGGTGGTCTTGGCATAGAAGTGGTCCTGGCGTAGAAGTGGTCTTGGCGTAGAGGTGGTCTTGGCACAGAGGTGGTCTTGGTGTAGAAGTGGTCTTGGCATAGAAGTGGTCTTGAAGCAAAAGTGGTCTTGGTATAGTAGTGGTCCTGGTGTGGAAATCCCAGTCAGTGTCTCCAAAGCACCCCCCCCCCCCGCCACAATGACAACATCCATGGAAATGAGGGGGAAAGAGGATGGAAGACAACAACTGGGCGTGGAAGGTGAGAGGTGTAAACATCAACAGCAGAGTTGGCTTTAAAAAAAAAAAAAAAAAAAAAAAAAAAAAAGAGGAGGAGGCGGAGGGGTAGGGGGAACGAGGTCACAGTGTGTGCCCTCAGGGATAACCTAAATAAAGAGGCCATGAGAGATCGAGCAGTAAGGACAGCTACCATTAAGCGACACAGTTNAAAAAAAAAAAAAAAAAAAAAAAAAAAAAAGAGGAGGAGGAGGAGGGGTAGGGGGAACGAGGTCACAGTGTGTGACCTCAGGGATAACCTCAATAAAGAGGCCATGAGAGATCGAGCAGTAAGGACAGCTACCATTAAGCGACACAGTTTGACACATGCAAGCATGTTGGAGCCTTAATGAAACAAAATGACGAGGGTGTGAACACTTGTACTGTAGTAGGGTTCATGCTGTCAGTTCTTCATCTTTCCGACAGATAATTCTAACAGTATTATAGTCTATTTATCTATCTATAGCCAAACACCATAATACCATAAGGGGTGGCCATTTGTCTTTGAGTTAGTTGTTTTTTTGGGAGGGGCATTTACCCTAAGCCAACCCACTTGTTGACAAGTGGGAACACATGTGGGTTGGTTATGTGGTTACCATCCAGGCTTGCAAATGGTTTCCTGGCTTACAGGAAACCATTAGGCTTGTCACTCAATGTAAAGCCACCTGAAAAAGCGAGTAATAAAAAGTGAGAGGAAAGATGGGAGAAATAGAGAGGAGGGCAGACACAGAAAAAGAGTGATACAGCTGAAGGAAGAAGTACGCAGCATTACATCAAGTGAGTGGATGATGGTTGCCACCATGTACCACAAAACATTTATGCATTCTAAATTCTCTTTACAGTTTTCAGAGCTAAGTTTATAAAAATACCCAGTAACTATGGTAATCCAGGAAAATAACAAGTAACCTGTGGGAGACTCATTTCAGTAGAAAATATGAAAAGGCCGTGTGCGTTTGGTAATAAATGAATGAAAAACCACAGTAATACCAACCTTGATTCCACTATGGTAGAAGTTAAATGTGTACTACCATATGTCCCAGCTGCAAGAATGTGTGGCAGTCCACTCATGGATGGCAGCTAACTTGGTAAAGAGGTGGACACGACCAGAGTTGACCGTCACCAGCAGCTGCAATCCTTCACTCACATGCTGCTCACTAGGGGGGTTGAGGTCCATGACTGCATACAGCACCAGAGTCTGGTGTTGGTAGTCAAATTGCAACATATTACTGGGTCAGTTAAATATCTAGCAGAGGCCCCGGAGCCACCTCACCATTGCACATCTATTATCTGTGAAACCACAACTTGGGATTTTACCTTTCAGTCTCACATCCCAACCTATTGCAACAGGTGTAGCAATCAACATGGCTACAAGAGCTGGGCTGAGGAATATATGCAGAATGACAAACACACAAATGCCATGGGGTTGTTTAAATGCTTCTATAGTAGAGCCTGAAACTTCCATTTTCTTGAAGTACACCATCCTCCTCTCACGAGATAAGGAGAAAGCAGAGGAATGTTTGTATAACCAGGAAGTGGAGAAAACTAGTTATGCTGATGTCATCACGTAAAGACATCTGGGGTGCAGGTTCTGTAGCTAGGTTTAGCATGAAGTTCCATCAATCCATTTATCATCCAATTCTGTATTACTACTGAAATGAGCACAGGGGCCTGGGGCTAGGCTATCTGTTCCACATTTTTAAGCCCTTGTATCCAGTTGGCATACTTCTCGGCTTAATTTTAATCAACTTACGACAGACCTGCAGAAAAGCATTATAAGTACCTTGAGATGGTTTGGCCATTTGGAGAGAAAGGAAAATGAGACTGAGTAGGATATGAGAGTATGGTGAAGGGATGCAAAGAGAAGGACAAGACCAAGGATGGCATGGAAGGATGGGGTGGAGAGATATATGAGTGAGGGAAGTGTGAGATGAAAACAGAGCAGCTTGATGGCAGAGGACAATATGACATGGAGCCAATTTGCTGTGTTGTACTGAAGGTGTATGTAAAAGCTACATTTAACACTTCCAGTTTGAAAATCTATCCAAAGCTGAATAAAAGTGTCAAGAAATGGGGGAAAACATTCATTGGCTTAAGGCTAGGGTGACCAGTCACATTCCCCTAGAGTTGCATTATCTGAGCAATAACCCCAACAATGCTTGGACTCAAACCCTTATGGACTACATCTAGTTGGAGCAACTTAATCCACCAGATCACCAGGTGTCAACTTAAAATCTACAGGGCAGAGAATAAGATTTATTAGAATTACAAATACAGTATCATACTCAAGACAACATTATCTATCTAAACCAAACATGGAAAAAGCCAGCACACACGACTTGATCATCTTTCAAAGGCAATACTTTACACTCCACCACACACACACACACACAAAACTGAGAACAATATGTGCCTAACCACAACACAGACATATCGAACAAAATTTTTAAAAAATCAATTACAGTATAAAAAAGCTGACAAACACACACACAACTTTGTTACCTTTGGAATGCAATACTGTATACAGTGCTGGAGAGGGATGCCTTCCTATGGTGACTGATATTACCAGGTACAGTAGTCCTGCTACCCAATTATAAAAATGTCCCTCACCCTTCCTACATATCTCCCAGAAGGACGGTGGACTGCAGGAGGAGGTCAGCATTAACCTGCAATTCACAAGGTTCATGTTTCATTTGAACCTGGGAACACAACTGTATACTCAACCAAATAATTATCACAACCCCAGATTTCAACGGATATGAAAAAGAGGAGATTCTTGTCATATCTACTAACTTCATCATTCCAATTACATATTTTTCATATTATTCTTGTTACCACCAGATTTGCTTTTTCCTTTCTTAAAAGCAAGGAAGGAGAAACCAAAAGCTACTACCTGGCAAAACTGCTCCTTCCCCCCCCCAAAAAAAAAGCCAAATTCAAGAAGATTTCAAAATTAAAGTAGAGACTTTAAGAATCTGATAGGTCAACAACAGCTTCCACTATTCCCTTCAATAAAAGATGGTGGTTGGTGCAGGCACCCATCATCCACTCACTTGATGTAACGCTGTCTACTTCCTTCATGTCTATCATTCTTTTTCTGTGTCTTTCTCTTTTCCTATTTCTCCCATCCTTCCTGTCACTATTTATTACTCTTCTTTCCATTTCAGTGGCTCTACAGTGAATAAGTAGATAAATGATTTCCTGTAACTCAGGAAACCATTTACAATGCTGTGTAGTAACCATATAGCCAAATAACAGGGTGATGTGCAGCCTGCTACAATGCCACTGTTAATTGGGTGGTGAGAAGCAAATGCAACATCCACCTAGGAACCAAACCTCCACACATTCCCCACACCTTACTGTGGGAAGGCACTGACAGCTGCTTGGGAACATCGGTTGATTGCACAAGAGAGCCCTGTAAGGGCAGCTGCTTGCCTGCAGCTGATGGGTCTGCTCAATTAGACAGACTGAGGTAGCACAACAACAACAACCTGCCTTGCCTAAACTGAATAGCATAACGTGGTGGCAGCAAAAACGAAAAATTCATTATTGAACTGAAGGGGTTAAGTTGGTTCCTCAGGTTATAGCACATGTATATTATATTGGAGGGAATTTTTGTCCTTTTGCAGCTTATTTCCCATACCTCTGTAATACAGTAAAACAATGTTATATGGTTCTGTGCTCTTTCCATACCACTTCTTAATAATTAACAGCATATTATAGTGTTTACCTTGTTACACACCAATGGACGAAATAAACATTACAATGACTCTAACTCAATGGGTTCAGTTCTGTAAGAGGTGTGATATTTTTGGTTCACTGTACATTTCATAACCTACTACTACTCGTATATTACGCATTTCACTTTGATTTATCTGCTAAGAAAGTACACTGACATCATCATCTACTGTAGTTTATCCTTCCAGCTACCATATTCGTCTATTTGGCCCAAAAGAACCCCCTATTGCTGCAAAGCATTAATGAAAGCCTTTTTCTAACCTCTCAAGATCAAAAACTTATCCTATGCTAAGTAAAATTGCCTGCAGACAGCAAGAATTGAGGGGGGGGGAAGCATCACTACATTACTAAAAATTTTTCATTCCCTAACAAAAAAAAACTTCCATAAAGTTTCAGTCAGATCATGACAAGTTCCATAACAATACAAGCAACACGATAACAAGCCCAATACCTACAAGTAAATTCAACAAGCTTTATAACTCCTATATCAGCACCGTTCGTATCTCATTATATATAGTCTTGCACTTATGTGTTACGTTTTTTATAAGACATTATGTAAAACGGATTTTTATGTAGAACGAAATTAGAAAAACTAAAAAAAACTGTTAAACACTCCAATACTCCTCTCCCCTTATATGCTTATGAGAAGACAGCCTTAATAGACAGTTTCATGAAAATTTAAGTACACAGACACACAAAAAGGTGTATGAAATTTTAAGAGATTTTGTTAAGCTTTCTGTAAAATGGAACTACATAAAAAGGATACATGTGTACTGACAGTTTTGTGACAATAGGGAATGGTTTGAGTCTCTGAGAGGGTTACCAACTTTGGTCCATATATTGATGCCCTGTACCTCTTCATCAGTAATACATTTGTCATATGAAGCCTTATTATTTTCTTCTGCATTATTTATAGCTTTTTAACACTCATGGCTGGGACAATTTCAGTATTCTATTCCAGCTAACACCAAATGATTTTATTCAGCTGAGAGCAAGTCGTATAAGAAATGATGCTAGTATTGTCACCATTAACATTCTCATGGACTGGGCAACTCTAGCATGTCACAGTATTCCATCTGCCATACAATTTTGTTTAGCTACGAGTGTTAAGACCGCTCCTGAGGAATACCTTTTTCCATATTCCAGTTCTTCTCTTGTGTATTATTCATGGGTTTTATTTATTAAGCCTATCTGTATAAATATACAGTAATACAGTACAGAGACTTTTACTTGATAATCTAAATCATGGAGAAAGGAAAAATATGATTTTTAGGGTGGCAAATCAGGTGAAGAGGGATAATCGGGTCATTGTAGGTGAGCAGTGTGTGAAGAATGATGATGGAAGGGTGGTGGTGAGCAGTGAGGATATTAATGATGCATGGAGAGAGCATTATAGCTGATTGTTGAATGAGGAGTTTGACTGGGACAGAGAAGGTTTGGAGCCCGCTGATCCAGTGTTTGGCCCTTGGCCTTTGATTGACGCTGCTACTGTGAGTGAGGCAATAGGCAGGATGCGGGTGGGGAAGGCGGCAGGTGTGTCTGGGTTGACTGCCGAAATGTTGAAGGCCTCAGGAGATACTGGGGTGAGTTTAGTAACTGACCTGATAAACAGGATTATATATGAGTGTGTTGTCCCAGATGATTGGCTGAGGAGTGTAATTGTAAATGTGTACAAGGGAAAGGGTGATGCCCTGGAAAGGGGAAATTACAGAGGTATAAAGCTCTTAGATCAGATAATGAAAGTAATGGAGAGATTTCTAGAAGGTATGATTAGAGAAAGAGTGAATATCGATGAGATGTAGTTTGGGTTTATGCCAGGCAGGGGGACCACTGATGCCATAATCATTGTTCGACAGCCTCAGGAAAAATATATTGGAAAGAAAAGGGAATTGTATTTTGTTTTTGTTGATTTGGAAAAGGCCTTTGACAGAGTCCCTAGAGAGGTGGTGAAGTGGGCAATGAGAAAGCTAGGGTTGGAAGAGTGGCTGGTTAGGGTGGTTATGGCCATGTACATGGGTGCTCGCACCCAGGTAAGAGTGAATGGAGCTTTGAGTAATGAGTTTTCCGTGAATGTTGGTGTGCATCAGGGGTCAGTTTTGAGTCCCTTGTTGTTTATCATGGTGCTTGAAGCCCTCTCACGTGACTTCAGAGATGGACTCCCATGGGAGATGTTGTATGCTGATGATTTGGTGTTGATTGCAGAAGTGGAGAGATGGTATGGGGCACAAAGGCTTGAGGGTGAATGCAGATAAAACAAAAGTGATGATATCTAGGGTTGGTGGCGGTACAATCAGAAAAGAGGGAGAGTGGCCATGTGCAGTTTGCCACAAGGGTGTGGGAAGCAATTCCATCTTGTGTACTGTTTGTGATAAGTGGGTGCACAAGAGATGTAGTGGTATTAGAGGTAGACTGCGAGATGATGCTGATTTCATGTGTGCGGCGTGTCGGGGAGAGCAGGTGGAGATTGTTAGGCGTGAGCGGGTTGAACTTGCAGGTGAGTCTCTTGAGTGTGTGGAGGAGTTTTGTTATTTGGGAGACATGTTATGTGCCGGAGGTGGGGCTGGAGTTAGCTCGGTTGCTAGGGTGAGAAGTGGTTGGAAGAAGTTCAGGGAGCTGTTGCCTCTCCTGACATTGAGAGGACTCTCCTTACGTGCTAAGGGGTCTTTGTATGCAGCATGTGTTAGGAGTGTGATGCTGTTTGGTAGTGAGACCTGGGCAGTAAAGGAAGAGGATATTCGCAGGTTTAAACGTACAGAAATGACAATGATTAGGTGGATGTGCAGTGCGTCCCTGCGTGCAAGGCCTGGGGGGGCTGGGTTTACGATGGAAGAGTTGAGAGGTAGGATGGGACTGGAGTGTATTGGTGTTGTGATGAGGAGATGTAGGCTGAGGTGGTTTGGACATGTGGAGAGGATGGGGGATGATAATTGGGTACAGAGGGTGAGAGGTGTTAATATTGGGGGAGGGGTTGGGAGGGGGAGACCGAGAAAGACATGGGACGAGGTCATTAAGTGTGACTTAAGGGTTAAGGGACTGAACAGGAAGGCTGCCAGGGATCGAGCAGCGTGGAGAGCCGCCATTAGGTGACCAAGGCCGACGCATGCAAGCATGTTGGAGCCTTCAAAAACGAAAACGAAAACGAAACAGTACAGTAAACTTTTGATATAATGGACTTCAACTGACCGGAATTCGCATTTAACTGAACTGAGGAGCTATCGGACTAAATTCTCATACTGTATATCGGAAAAATTCCAATAAAGCCAGAAGCAGTCCGGACTGCCTGACCACTTCAGCTATATTCACCACAATTAGGTAAATAAATGACATGTTTATTAGTGTACTGTACAGTATTATTATACATATCTCTCTCTCTCTCTCTCTCACTACCATTGCAGTACTGTACTGTATAATACAGTACAGTACTGCAATGGTAGTGAAAACAGTTTAAAAACTGTAGGTGCGATCCAAACTAATGTCTGAAATACAGTGAAAGCTCGATTATACAGGCTCGGATTATCCAGCCTTCGGTATATCCGGGCCGTGACTGAATGGTTCAGTTGTACAGTAATACATAGAATTATTCGTACGATGGCTCCAGTTCAAACACGAAGCATCGGGTTGCTAGCGAGCGAGGCACAGGTAAACGAGCGTGTGTCTGTCCCCCCACCCACACCTCCTGCTCACAACTCGATCACATGGATGGCAAGGTGGAGTTTGTTAGGCGACTGATAACCTAACCTAGCCTAACCTTGCTTGACTACCTAATAATTTAACCTATCCTAACCTGGGCTCCAGTTGGAGAATTGGGAAATGAAATCCACTTCTAATTGAAATCCACTTCTTGTTATGTTGAATAAGTTTCTTCCATTATGCCGGAAACAGTCACAGGTATGGCCTAAAGAACTTGATGATGATATAGGAGGAAATCTTTCAGCAAGAGAAGGTAATTATTACCAAATTCAAAGTAGAATACTACAGAAAACACACTAGAGGAATATGAATTGAACTGGTAAAGTCTTTAGGCTGTACGCTTAGACGAAAATTTATGGGTTTCATAATTTTAGGGGACGAAATGGAACAGAAATGTTAGCTAATCAGAAAAAAATTACTCTACCATCTCACGTGTTCTCTTAAGTTAGCATTCAGTTTCACATTCTTCGTTAGATATTGCGCTTCCCATTTCAGACTGGCAGAGCATGTAGTTATTTCTGTCTCAGTTAAGTGTACATTATGTTCATTCTTTTGTTCGTTCTTAAGTGTGTGTGTGTGTGTGTGTGTGTGTGTGTGTGTGTGTGTGAAAGAGAGAGTTTTGATGCAAACAATAATGTATTCCATTAACCCCTTCATAGTTGTCGGCCTTGGACGATGCTTTACTGTACCGGTGTCAGTGACGGTGAGTTAAAAGCTATAAAAAAAACTGCGAGCAATTATGGGAAGGGATCGAATGTCACTGATATGTTTACATGACCCTACTCTACTGTTGCAAGCAGCTAGGCGGTCACTTCCTCTCAGATGTCTTCGCCGTTATGTTTAAATGCTAATGTAACATGCCCTTTAATTTTGAGTAAGTTTCTTCCATTATGCCGAAAACAATAGTAGGTAAGGCTTAAGGAACATTATGATAATAAGAGAGGAAATCTTCCTGTGAGAGAAAGGTAATTTACCACCCTCAAAATAGGCAGAAAAATACAGAAAACAAACTACAGGAATATAAATTGACTTAGCAAGGTCATTAGGCTGTATGCTTACACAAAAATTTATAGGTTTCACAATTTTAGGGGATGAAATGGAGCAAAAATGTTTACTAGTCAGAAAAAAAAAAAAACTTTCGTCTCACGTCTTCTCGTAAGTTAGCATCCCACATTCTTTGTTCAATGTAGTGGTTCCCAACACATTTCGGACCGACAGAGCATACAGTTATTTCTGCTCTTTACAGCTGAGTGTACATTTACTGCTCATTCTTCGTTGTTATGTGTATGTGTGAGACAGTATTGATACAAATAATTACTGTATGTACAGTATTTCCATTAACCCCTTCATAGCTGCCATCCTTAAACAATGCATTACTGCACCGGTGTCAGTGACTGAGTTAGGGCCCTATAAAATCTGCGAATAATTATGGGAAGGGAACGAAGGTCACTGGTATGGTTATACAAACCTGCTGTACCAATCCAAACAGCCAGGCGGTCACTTCATCCCAGATGTTTTCGTCAATATGTTTTAATGCTAATGTAACATGCACCCTAATTTTATTCTTTCACGATTCATAGCAAATCAGAAGATGGGTTTAGGGACAAAAAAAATAAAAAGTGCACCAGACGAGTCTTACCACATCTGTAAGAAAAAGATACTGATTTTAGAACTTAGAAAAAATGGTTCCAAGGCCTGCCACGGGAGCACGCAAATTTCTGAACTCACTGCCATTGAGGGGGCTAAACATACGCTTTACTGTAAGCAGTAAAAGCACCTTACCAAATCAGTTCATCCTGATATTCTGTTGTGTTTTTCTGATTATTTCTGGGTTGGCAAATAAACATTTTTGGTTAAATCTGTTTTCCCGTTGCTTTTAGCTGTTCTGCTTGTGTGACAACTCTTGTTAGTTAACATAATGGCAGAAGGTACTGTACTGTTCTGATCTCATTGTTTAACCAAACCTGGCCTAACTTAGCTTAACTGCACCTAATAATTTAACCTAACTTAATCTCCAGTTTGGAAGTTGGGAAACGAAATCCACACTTGAATATGTTGAGTTTCTTCCATTACGCTGGAAACAATCGTAGGTACAGTCGCGTTCATGAGTCCCGATACACAGGTAGGTTTGTTGTCTATTGCAGTGCTCACTGCTTTTGGAATATGGAACTTTTGTGCTTACTGCCTGAACATAATTTGGTCGGTTAGCAAGTGAAATAGTTCAACATCCTACCAACGGTGGACACAACAGCAGACAAGACAACTACATGTGTGTCAGGAATCACGAACGCGACTGTACAGCTTCAGGAACGTGACGATAATAACAGGGAGGAAATTTTTCAGCAAGATAAAGAAATTTACCAAACTGAAACCAGAAAAATACAGAAACAAGCAGGAAGCATATGCAAAGATTTGGTAAGGTCTTTCTGCTAAGTTAAGTGTACATTTACCGGTAAATAAATCAGTCTAACAGTACTTGTTTTTTGTTTCCGCCGGATTAATCATGATTTCGGACTATTCAGTCACCCCTTCACACCATATAGCCCGGATAATCGGGCTATCTCTGTATCGGAAAAAAATCCAGGTTAGCAGGGGGAAATCCTTATGTCGCTTTTATCGGAATTTCGCTTCTTCGGAACGGCTTGGGCCCTAATTAGTCCGTTAAAGTGAGGTGTTACTGTACAGGATGGCCCATATACAGTGCTGTATAATGCTCTTCTCCCACTCTGCCAGGTGTTTTCTCGTGTGTTGTGAGGATGGGTTAGTCAGCGTTATTAATGACCAACTTGCAACATTTATTCATTTCCTACTCCCAAAGCCATATCCATGCCCACATTAGCAGACTGAGCTTTCCTCACAACACATCAACATCAGGTTAGTTTCTAAGCAGCATGCTCTTTATGGGCCACCCTGTAAGAAACTAACAAACCATATGAAGAAATAAATTGGTATGGAAGAGGTGCCAGGCAGTTTATAACCTGAAGAAAAAAATGCTGGAACCTAAGCATGGTACTATCAGCTTAAGTTTCTTGTGCCTCTTCCTTTGTGAAATAATTTGCATACTATACCGTACTACAATACAATCTCCCAAATCAGAACATCCAATTTCCCAAAACCTCTACTTTCTGAATCATTTTTCATGCAATAGGGTGTGCTATCATATATCTCTTAAATTTACTGTTAATGGTATTGCTGGCTATTTTTTCATGACTTTCTCAGAGTTATCATTATGATTTTACTTTCCAAAATACTGTATTCCATACTCCGTTAAGCCTTTGGAACCAAGCAGTTCAGATTTGTGAGTTTGTACTGTATTGTCTTGCATGTTGCTCTATGTCTTTCCAGTATCAAAAGGGACTGAATAACATAAACAGGTATTATTAACAAGCTACATGCAGAAACACAACTGCTAAAGGAGAGGCGCTTGGAAGCCTCCTTAACCAACACCATTAAGATACTAAGTTTTCATCAGTACAGTCAGTCCTCATTATAAGCTATACTGTACAAAAAAATCTGGGCCAAGTTAAGGTGAAATAAGTTTAGGAGTATGTTTCAAAATATGACAACATTTTCTATATACTGTACATGTAATGGGTACCTTAAATTGAAAGAAACTGGCAAAGCAGCTGTAAGGGTAACAATGTGACTTTAGTAGGGAATTTTTCTGTAAGCTACTTTGGTAGAGAAAGGATTGACCTGCAGACAGTATGCGAATGAGGTGGAGGAGGAGACGGGGAGGAGACAATGAATGAAACAGAGGGATGGGGAGGAGAGGTGAGTTGGAAAGAGGGCAGCCTGATGGCAGAGAGAGGGTAATATGGAGATGATTTATTTGTAGCTTCTGGAATTGAGGCATGTGATTACAGGTGGATTTAATCAGCACCATTA
>JAGKTI010018419.1:0-17720 GCA_018397915.1 Birgus latro | reverse complement strand
TCCTGGGTTGTAGGAAACTATTGGGTTTTTCTCTAAGTGCAGAATCACCTAGGAAGTAGGCAGCACTACATCAAGTGAGTGGAAAGGGGCACATTCATGCAGTGGCATGACATAACCAGACAGCTCTTCAGCCAGGTTACACAGGTATCACCCTACACACTCTCTTGCTATTCTCTCCCTATTCTCTGAAAGATTCATATTCAGAGGAACCAGGTGCCACAACTACATTAACTTTAATAACAACAGACAGTGAAGATTTAAAAGTCCACTTTTATTTTAATGATCATATTTGTTTTTCCCAATAGCTTATCTGAATGATTTGTTCAGTACTGACATTTTCTTCTATCACAAGTGGCTCCTAGCTGAGGGGGCGAAGCCTCCCAGACCGTTGTTTAATAGCATCAAACAAATTAGTGAAGGAAATTCAATGGAAGAAAAGTCATTTATATATTATAGATGAATACTACCAGCTGCAAGGAAAAATTCTTTGGTATCTTCTGACAATGGATTCGTTAACAAACCCAACAAGTGAAGGGAAAACAAGAGCACTGAATATGGACACAGTTCCTCAGACACTTTTCTATTAAGGTCAGCTCATGGGAGAATAAGTGACAAGATTTAATATGCATCCTCAGAAAATTGTGAAAAAAAAAAAGTTGGCTTTTGCAGTTTATTGTGTTATACCCACTGAATAAGGATGTGAGTTCTGAATGGGAATGGGAACTGAGAGAGTGACTAGAAGAGTGTATATGAATGAGGTGGATGGGAAGGTCAAGGATTAGATGTAGGGATGGGGTGAAGAGATATATGAGGGAGTGGGATGTGAGCTGGAAGAAGGGCAGCTAAATGGCAGAAGACAGGGTGACATTGAGTCGATTTGTTTGTAGCCACCCCTTATGAGATTAAGGCAGCAGGCTATAGACAGATGGACTGGCAGTTCAGTCTTAGGCTGGGGCAGGGAATATTTTCAGTTTTCACAAGACCCACTGATGTGTCACATGACCACTCACTCTAATACCATTACAACAATCCTGAATGAGACTACCAAAGCATGTACTCAATAGAGACAGTGGGTATTAACGCCTGTGTGGTGACGTGAAGGTCTATGGGACTTAGGAGGACTGCTGTACCTTAAGGAACGGATTAACAAGTCCAGAGTCGGAATCTCTCTCTCTCTCTCTCTCTCTCTCTCTCTCACTCTCTCTCACACACACACACACATTATGCCTGAGTAAAGCCAAATGGAAAAGGGCAGCCTGATGTGTATAGTTTGCATAATATTTCTAACTTGGCCTAAAACTGCCATCTCTCCATGCTGAGTGGTAGCAATAGATTAACATTGGAATATGATCCTAGTCATGAAGAAGGGCTATTGATGCAGAACCATAGCACTGTCTTATTCTGCCACTGAGCTACATAAATGAGCTGCAAAAGGACGAATATATGGGTCAAGTTAGAATGAAAAGAGTATACTTAATTCATCGTTTAGAAGAGCTTGGAGCACTAAGAGATGAAGTTAATTTCCCTGCCCAGAATAAAAACAAAAGCATTTCTTTTGGCTATGTGAAGAGGATGGAGAATGGGATACTGACTAGGAGAGTGTACATGAGTGTGGTGGATGGAGAGAAGGGGAGGGAGAAACCAAGGATGAGGTGGAGGGATGGGGTGGAAAGATATATTAGAGAGGGGATGTGAGTTGGAGGAAGAGCAGCCAAATAGGATGAGGACAGGGTAGCATGAACATGATCTGTTTGTAGCCACCCTTTACGGTATTATGGCCTCTGACTATAGATATATAAATAGATGGGTAGAGAGATGGACAGACGGATAGATAGATATTGCGGCTACTGTTCACCTGGTATGTCAGTCTTCGGCCGGAGGATAGCGTTGTTCCAGAAAGAATAGTGGTCGCTGGTGTGGTCAAGGCCAAAGATTTGTCCCTTGGATGTGCCCAGGTAGTGACGGATGGATACCGGTGTGCCGATGCTGATGTAATCAATGTGCTCCTGGCCACAGAAACAAGGCAGAAAACACAGAATCACACATTAAGGTTTCATGTCTGACTCGAGCAATTACGTTATTTTTAAATATTTTGTTTTGTTTCGTTTCGTTTTTGAAGGCTTCAACACACTTGCATGTGTCGGCCTTGGTCACCTAATGGCAGCTCTCCGTGCTGCTCGATCTTTGGCAACCTCCCTGTTCAATCCCTTAACCCTGAGGTCGCACTTAATAACCTCGTCCCACGTCTTTCTCGGTCTACCCCTCCCAACCCCTCCCCCAATATTAACACCTCTCACCCTCTGCACCCAATTATCATCCCCCATCCTCTCCACATGACCAGACCACCTCAGCCTACCTCTCCTCATCACAACACCAATACACTCCAGTCCCATCCTACCTCTCAACTCTTCCATCGTAAACCCAGCCCCCCCAGGCCTTGCACGCAGGGACACACTGCACATCCACCTAATCATTGTCATTTCTGTACGTTTAAGCCTGTGAATATCCTCTTCCTTTACTGCCCAGGTCTCACTACCATACAGCATCACACTCCTAACACATGCTGCATACAAAGACCCCTTAGCACGTAAGGAGAGTCCTCTCAATGTCAGGAGAGGCAACAGCTCCCTGAACTTCTTCCAACCACTTCTCACCCTAGCAACCGAGCTAACGCCAGTCCCACCTCCGGCACCTAACATGTCTCCCAAATAACAAAACTCCTCCACACACTCCAGAGACTCACCTGCAAGTTCAATCCTTTCCCGCCTGACAATCTTTACCTGCTCTCCCCGACACGGTGCATTTTTATTTTGTTTAATCTGCTACTGGTTCCTTGTAATCCAGTACTACATGTTTCATGGTTGGATTGTTGGCGAGTATACCAGCAACCCAGCCACTGCTTTTGCCTAGTCCCCGTAGAACGAAAAACAAGACTTGTCAAAGGGTGGATGAGTGAAGCAGGCGGAGCTCATTACCCACAGTCGGCAATCCACCCAGGAGAAGGAATACTCTGATTTCAACCCCAGACAGCCACATTTAGTGGCCAGGGATCTTATACCCCTGTCCATTGGCTAGTGGTGAGCCCTCCCATGACTTCAGAGGTTTGGGAAAGCTTGTCACTTGGTTACATGAACACCACCCAACTTACTAAATGGTTGCCTGGGGTACAGGGAACCATTTAGATTGTAACTCAACAAAGAGTCACTTTATGGCACTGACTGAGTGGATGGCATGTGCTCCAGTCAACCAAATAGTCATGAGTGTTAGTTGTTGCTGATATATGAGTCTGTATAAGTCCTTGGAAGGAGGTGCTGGAGAATTACAGGACTTGGATATGCCAACTGCAGTGTAAAAAAAAAAAAAAAAAGCTATCTACCCAGCTCCGTCTGTAGAAAAATTACACCTGACAAATCAACAAAAATTATAAATCTACCAGTGTGCATCTCGGATCAAGCTATTCAATTTTATCGCTACACACTCATCAACACCTGGGAAGATACTTATGTCCCTGAGAGGACATCGTGAGGCTGGAAGTGAAAATCCTCACCCTGATGTCTGGGAAGAGGGTACACGCCTGCTCAACTGCCTTGTGGCCAAAAGTGTTCTTGATAAACTCGTATTCCTCGCCTCGCCTCATCACAGGATGCGTCTCCCACTGCGACACCCACTCGTACGGCATCACCGACGTTAGGGACAGGGTAGTTTTGCCTGAGTGAGAGACAGTACTTTATGCATCATGTCATCCTTACCCTCATCATCTTAACCTGTTCATCATACATTCCAATCTTATTCATCTTCATCAACTCAGAGAGAGAGAGAGAGTCATCATATGTACCAGGAAATCGTATCTCCCACAACGGATCTTTGGTGGATGAGAAGGACAGGAACAACAGGGGAATGTCCTTCTTCATCGCCTCCTCGCGGCTCAGGCTAAGGTAGTTTTCCATCAGCTGTGAAATAAAGTAGTAGAAGTTGTTGCAGTAGTAGTAGTTGTAGTAATAGTAGTAGTAGTAGCAATAGTAGTTGCAGTAGTAGTGGTGGTGGTAGTAGTAGTTGTAGCAGTAGTTGTGGTACTAGCATAATAAATTGCAATCTCTTCTTGACTGCTCATCTGTAGCAAGAGATGAACACCACAAAATGATGCTAGTCATGAAGAAGTGTTGTGGAAAGGATGTAGAGCCATAATGGGAAGGAACTAAAAAAAGAAAGAAATAAAGGCAAGCAAAATAAAGAAATAAAGGCCAGAAAAAGAAAAACAATGACCATGAAAAAAAAAGTATGAAACAAAAGCCAGAAAAAGAAAGAAACAAAGGCCTGAAAAAGAACAAAGGCCAGAAAGAGAAAGAAACAAAGGCCTCACCTTGTCTATATTATTTTCTGAATAAATCCATGCGTTTCTCTTGTGTATGATGTTCAGATTTTCTGCCGAGCTGTTGATGCCAATGAAGACAGTCAAGCAGCTGATACTATGTGGGTGTGACAGGACGAAGGGCCATAGGCGTGATTTGGATGCGATGGATTTGGGCAGCAGACTTTCCATGGTATTGAACACTCCTGGAACATTGAACTTCATACTGAACACCCCTGAAACATGGTACTGAACACTCCTGGAACACTGAACATCATACTGAACACCCCTGGAACATGGTACTGAACATCCCGGGAACACTGAACATTGTACAGAACACCCCTGGATCACTGAACATTGTACAGAACACCCCTGGAACACTGAACGTTGGACTGAACACCCCTGGAACATTGAACATCATATTGAACACCCCTGAAACATGATACTGAACATCCCTGGAACACTGAATGTGGTGCTGAACACCCCTGGAACCCACCTGCATTGGAAATGACCAAGGGAGCAGCAAGAGTGACCACATTGCCTCCCTTCCTTACCTCCACCCCCACCACCCGTCTCTCCCTCACCAAAATCTGAGTTACCTGAAAATGCAAGATGGAAATGATTAGTCTTGTCACTGTCACAGGAAATTGCTCACTTCAACTGGTCGCTCCCACGGGTCTTTTGTTGAGGTTTTGTCGTAGGATTGTATGTTGTGATAGTGTGGTGCATGAAGCGAGTGCATTGTGGTGTGTGTGGCTGCATTACAGTGTGGGTAAAGTGGATTGTTTGTGAGATGCATATTGTATTGATGTAGTAGCAGGGAAGGCAGGTGACCACACTGCAGTCAGGCTGGGTGTCCTGGGTGTACTTGTGTCTTTCTGGGTAGTGTAGTTTCTGAGGGGGGGTATGTGTGGTGATGGTTTTTAATAGAAGCTGTTGGGCTGAATGTTTTGGATGGCTGTGGTGATGTGTGTCTGTCTGTGAATTGCAGTGTTGGGTGAAGGAGGGGGGACATTTCTGATATAAATGTAGTGTTGGGTGGTTAAGCATAAGATATACATAGTGGAGCTGTTTACATATGTCTTGTATGTGTGTCCAAGCTGGTTGCAACAATGCATACATACTTGTACATATATAGAGAGATGATTGTTTTGGGATCAGAGAAGTGAAAGGTGTGAGTAAGGTGTTTAGAGAAGAAATTGGTGTAACATGTGAGCTGGTCTGGGGGGTGAGGAGAAAAGGTAAGGGGTGGAAGGAATAGCATGGTGGAGTGAGGAGGTGAAGTAAGCAGTTGAAATGAAAAAATAATTAATGGATGGGAAATGATGGAGATGAGGATGTGGAGGACTGAAAGAAAGAGTATACAGGTACTGAGAAGAGGAGGAAGAAAAAGGAGGAGGAAATAGGAAAAGGAAAAGACAGAAAAGGGGAGAGGGAGAGTGAGAGAAAGATGGAATACAAGTTGTCTTGGAAGGATATGAAGAAAGTAAGAAAGGGTAATTAGGAAAGTACTGTATTATTTCTCTTTCTCTCTCTCTCTCACTTACCTCTGCCCTCACCAGAACCTTGCCTCCCGCTGCCTCTATTACCGGAATCATATTAAAGGCAATTTCCGAAGCCCCCCCTACAGGATACATGGCCCCGTCTGCAAAGAAAACATCTGGATTTTTTTGAAATTTTCAGTATTTTTTCTTATACCTAAAAAATAAATAGATAATGTGGTAAGCAAGGGTGGGATTCAGGGACTTATTAGCTGTCAAAGTGAAGAGAATATTGTCAAAGTGAACAAAGTAATGTCAAATCTCTAATGATACCTATTTTTTTTTAATGCAAAGAAGAAGCAGGAACCAAAGGCCAGAAACCCACATGACTGTTCCCTCCAAGAAAAAACAAATCCTAGATAACAGGGCTATAGCTTGGCCTAAAATTACCATCCCTCCATCTTGCATACTGAGTTGTGACAAGAGAATAAGGCTAGAATATTATGCAAGTCAAGAAGAAGTGCTGTGGAAGGGATGTATTTGGCCACTGACAAAGAAGTGCTGTGGAAAGGATGTAGAGCCACAATTCTCTCATACATATCCTACCTTTGCAATAGTGAGAGAAGATGAGCACCAGGATAGGATGCAAGTCACCAAAAAGTGCCGGGGAACGGATGTAGAGCCATAGCACCACAGTACTGTCCCTTTTGACTATTAGAAGGCTAGAATCGAATGCTAGTCATGAAGAAGTGCTGTGGAAAGGATGTAGAGCTACAGAACTCTCTCACATATCCCACCTTTGCAGTAGTGAGAGAGGATAAGTGCCAGAATAGGGAAGGCTGCCTTGCTGAGAGGTGTGCCAAAGTCTCCATAAGCATAGCATAGGATGTCACGCAGCTCCTGAGTCTTCACCATATCCTGAGAAAGATAGAAAGAAAGAGTGAGAGTGAACGAGGAACATCATCATCATCATCATTTTGTCATTATCATCAGCAGTAGCAGCAGTATCATTATCATTATCATCATCTTCTCCTTCATTATCATCATCATCATTATCATCATCATCATCCCACCACCACCACACCACCACAACCAGTCATCATCATCCTCTTCATCATCATCATCATCATCCTCTTCATCATCATCATATCATCATCATCATCCCACCACCACCACACCACCACAACCAGTCATCATCATCCTCTTCATCATCATCATCATCATCCTCTTCATCATCATCATATCATCATCATCATCCCACCACCACCACACCACCACAACCAGTCATCATCATCCTCTTCATCATCATCATCATCATCCTCTTCATCATCATCATCATCATCCTCTTCGTCATCGTCATCATCATATTCATCACAATTTTTTTCCCCTACTCAAAAATCACTTTAAATATAAGAGGTGTCAAAAATAAAATGAATAATAATGTATAAGGAGATGCAGATCACTAAAAAGAAGGCATTAGGTAGCTTGCTTACCCAAACTACCTCCTTGCACGTCCTGGCATTCCATTTGTAGAAGTCTGTTAGGTAGTTGTAGATTCCGGTAGATTGTAGAATTCGAACCAGCGACAGAGGTAGTAGTTTGACGGCCATGGTTTTCAGGCCTACTTCCGACACCTCATCTACCGCCTGGAAGAACCTGCAAGTAGAGGAGCAGGTAGAGTTGGTAGATTTAACCCTTTCACTCTGAGGACGTGTTTGGGTTTTGTCATCATTGTCATTTTCATCATGACTGTCATCATCATCATCGTTATCATCATCATCATTATCATGGTCATCCTCTTCCTCCTCCTCCTCCTCCTCCTCCTCATCACCATCACCACCATCATCATCATCACCACCACCATCATCATCATTAGTCTACTTTTAATCACTTGTTATGGCACAGCATGCAGCACAGGGAGATGGCTACTACTGTTACTGTTGCTACTGTTACTACCACCACCATCACCATTACTGCTACTAGGCTACCACTACTACCACCAGCACCACCACCACCACCACCACTACCACCAATACCAATAATAATAATAACACGCCATGCCCTACCTAGCAATACTATCAGCCTCATGTGGAAATCTCTGCTTGAGGTCATACTCCCACCGACCTCGTCCTCCAAACACTGGATATACTCGAGGTTCTTTCTCCTTCTCAGCAAATATCACTTCGTCAAATATATCATCTGAAAAAAAAGGAAAGAATTATACGGTAACTTTGATAATATGCCACACACACACACACACACACACACAGATAAATAGGCAGGTAGGTGGGCAGAAAGGTAGGATGGTATACAAACAGTCTGATGGATGTATAAATAGCTAGACTGATAAATAAATAAATAGTGTGTTTATCCATATATCCATCCTCCTATCTATCTGTCTATCTATCTATCCACACAAACAGACAGCAACTCACCCAGCGGTTCAAACTGCAGCTGGCCTCCTGTGATCTGGTCAATTAAGGTCTTAGCAATCGTTCCTTCTCTCGCCTTGCCAATGTAGTGGATGCCGACGTCAAACTCATAGCCCTTGTCTAGGAACGTGTGGCAGCTTCCCCCAGCCTGCAAAAATACTTACATGGTTCGTACACACACACACACACACACACGCAGATAGATAGATAGGTTGATATTTTTGTCAACATCCACACAACTCTACGGATCCAAAACATACTATTACACATAAATCTACGGATCCAAAACATACTATTTCACAAAACTACGAATGCAGCAAATACTATTTCACACATCCCTAAGAGGCATAGACGTGTGTGTGTGAGAGAGAGAAAAAAAAAGAGAGAGAGAGAGCTGTCCCTATCTTTACCCGGTCATGCTGCTCCAACACCAACACCTTCTTCTGTGCCCTCGCCAGGATAGCAGCCGCCGTCAGCCCTCCCAGGCCACTCCCTATGATGATGGCATCGAGGTGAGGTGGGACTTTGTGCTGACTGAAGCCTGGGGAAGGCAGAGTAGTAGTAGTAGTAGTGATAGTACCAGTAGTGCTGGTGGTGGTGGTGGTAGCAGTAGTAGTAACGACAACAGCGTAATTATCATCATAATCATTACCATCAACCTCATCATTTAATAATAATAATAATAATAATAATAATAGGACTCACCTTGCTTCAACACAGCATCTCTCTGCTTCTGGTCAGTCACTTTTGGCTTGACTTCTGTCCGAGCATCCTCTTTAAATGGATTGATGGAAGACTTGGCTGTGAGGTACTGCATCAACCTGAACACCACCACAGCACCCACCACAGCCACCACCACAGCTACTACTACACCCATCCTGCCTTCTGTCTGTGGGTGAGGAGAAATGTTAAGTCCACAGCTACACTACGTCCACCACAGCAACACCATGTCCACCACAGCAACACTACGTCCACCACAGCCACCACCACAGCCACTACCATATCAACACCAGCTCCACACGAACTGTACTCTATTCACTCTAACTTGGTCCAAACTTTCGTCCATTTGCAGCACATTCCACGTAGCTCAGTGGCAGAAAAAAAAAAACAATAATATGGCTCGACATCCTTTTCAGGGCACTTCTTCGTGACTAGCGCTGTATTCTAGTATTACCTTATTATCCCACTCGGCATTCAAGGTGCAGAGAGGGCAGCTTCAGGCCAAGCTAGAGTGAGAGGAGTATAGCCTGACTGGCCTCGACACAGCTGCTGGTACACCCCACGCTCCTCAGCTCCACTAGCTGAACTGCGTGTGTGTGTCTGTGTGCGTGTGTGTGTGTGTGTGTGTGTGTGTGTAAATACTGTAAATAGAAAAACAGAAAGACGGATAGATACACAGACATACATATTCATAGACAGATACAGATGCAGATACAGATGAATAGATACATAGCTATAGATGTAGTAGACAGATTTTAGATAGAGATAGATAAAATACTCTGAAGTGGTAGTGGAGGGGCGCCTTCATGTCGTGTCACTGATATAACCCGCTAGTCCCTCCAGTTCCTCCCTATCCCCCGAAAGGAGGATGGTGGACGGCAGGAGACAGGCAGCTTGGGGCCGCAACACCAGCTACAAAGAACTCAGAGGGCGCATACCACCGCCAGTGCCGGATCCGGATCCATCCCAAAGTTTAATCAATTTTTCTTGGCCCATGGCCCACCCTCCCACAAAATTTCACTGAAATCCAATGAGAACTTTTGGAGATATCGTGTGGACAAACAAACAGACAAACAAAGGTGAATACATAACTTCCTCCAACTTCGCTACTACTACTACTACTACTACTACTACTACCATCACCACTACTACTACTACCACCACAACCATCACCACCACCACTACTGCTGCTACTATCACCATCACCACTACTACTACCATCATCACTATCACCACTACTATTACTGCTACCACCATCACCATCACCACTACTGCTACTACTACCACCATCACCACTACTACTACTGCTACCACCATCACCATCACCATCACCACTACTACTACTACCACCATCACCACTACTACTACTACTACTGCCACCATCACCACTACTACTACTACTGTGTGTGGTGTTATGTGCTCTTAGTAGGGAAATTATGGTTCATCTTGAGCAGTCTTCCCAAATTGTTAGAATTATCGATATGCAGCTGCTCTCTCTCTCTCTAGATAAACAGATGGATACACCCTTTGGCCCAACTCAAGTGTTCGTGAGTTTAATGTTTAACAAGTGTGCGTATATCACCAGGCCAGCAAACCCACATGTGTGTACTTATATTTGACAGATAAACACAAGTATGCACACATCATTTTTTCTTTAAACTATTTTGTTATACTCTTTTTACTTTAACTTGGCCTAAAATTGCCATCTCCCCATCTTGAATCCAGAGTTGTGACAATAAATCAACACGAGAACATGTTGCTAATCACAAAGAAGTGCTGTGGGAGGGAGGTAGAGACAAAGCATCATTTTCTGCCACATCGCCCTATCCTCTGTCGTTTGGCTGTCCTCCCTCCAGTTCACTCAGCCATCTCTCATACATCTCTCCACTCCTCTCCATTTCATCCTTGGTCTCCCCCTCCTCTTCTGCCCCTCCACCTTACTCACATACACTCTTCTAGTCAGTCTCTCCCTCCCCATCCTTTCCACATGGCCAAACCAGTAACAGTGTAATAAAAACGTCCTCTGACTGAAGGGGTGAAAGAACTTTAATAAAAACTTAAAACATTACTTTCCTAGACGCGTATGATCTCTCTGATGGTGCTGGGATGGAGGATTACATTTCTATACCACTTCCACGCTCACCTCACCTAAAACTAACGTCTCCCCGTCTTGAATGCTCAGTTGTAACAATGGATTGGCATTAGAATGTGATGCTAGTCAGGAAAAAGTGCTGTGAAAAGAATGTAGAGCCATCTTACTGTCTTCTGTCACCGAGTTTCATGAAAAAGCTACAAAAGGACGACAGTATGATCCAAGCTGGGAAAAAACAGTATAGTGGTAATATATTGGATTATTTTTTCTGTGTAAAGTACAGGTTTCTCATTTCATTCTGACTTGCCGTAAGTGCTTGGGATAGATTAAAAGCATCTACTTGCCCGAGTGCCAGGGGGCTACCTCATCCTCTTGATACCCACAGTGGGGGCGGAGGGACATTGGTTACAAGATTGTGACAATGTGAGGTAACTTTTACCTGGTCATGGTGTAGTGGTATGCTGCCTGGCTCTCACCTGAGAGTCCCGGGTTCGATTCCCGGCATAGTGGTAATATATCGGACGATTTTTCCTGTGGAAAGTACAGGTTTCTCATTTCAGTATAGTAAGCGTTTGTGTTGGCATGGTGTGGGTGGCTGTGTTCTGTTGCAGGTGCTGTAGTTGCCCTTTTCCCCACTGCCTTGGGGGGTGGGGGGTGGTGGTGCTATGATGGCTGTCTTGCTACATGACAGGATAAAGTGATGAATCTCTCACCGGGACGGCAGTCTGACACTCTGGAGCCAAGGGAGTCTCTGGACCTCCCATGGCTCCGAGGTGTGACCCCTTTCTCTCCCTCTTAAAGAATGGCTTCTGTCTGTATCAAAGTGGTCTGTTGTTCTCAGCCATCTGCCTCAGTCCCTTGTAGCCTGACCTCACTCTCCTCTCAGCAGTAATGGCTTCTCTACCTCTTCACGATGTCATATTTTGGATCCTTCACTCCATCTTGCGTAAAACCCCGTTCAGTGTCGCACTGACGGACCGTTTCTTGGGCGTTGTTAGTTTTCGTGAGACCTGAAGCTTTTCCCCGACCTACACCAGTCTGTTTGGGGGTTTAGCAATTTGTGTGGACTGTCAGGACGATGGGGGCGGCCTGGCGATCCTGGTCCGGTAGGACTTTCACAGTACACGGCGGTCTTTCTACTTTTAGGCCTGCAGTGGTGAGCTGGCTACGAGGTTTTCCTACAGCTGCTTAATACACCTGATGGTATATTGAAAGTTACATTTCTTCTTTCCTTTTCAGGTGGGTCTGCATTGAGTGACAATCCAAATGGTTTCCTATTAACCAGGAAATAATTTACAACGCTGGGTGGTAACCGTATATCCAACCCATATGTGTTCCCTACGTGTCAGCAAGTGGATTGGCGGAGGGTTAGTGCCCCTCCCCATAACTCAGAGACAAACGGCCACCCCTTACGGAATTATGGGGTCTTTCTGCATGTACGAGTTGATTTTCTTACAGGTCCTGTTATGGCCCTCCTCCTCTGACCTGCAGAGAGTAAGGCTGTTATTCGGACTACGGTCCTCTATATCGCCCTGGTGGCCTTTAAGATCTGACCCGGTCATGTCACTTCATGGATCCCTTCCCATGCTGGCAGCCGTGGGAACGACATCGCTGACCAGGCAACGCAGCTGCCTCTGTGTTTCGTGTCATGCACCAGGACAAAACCTTGTTTTCACCACGCCGTTCCGTCTAGATGGGAGTCGAACTTGTTGTTACACCTGGTTGTGATCCATCTGGACCTCTTTCATGTTGATGAGCTCATCATCCACGCCACCACCTGGATGTTTTATTTGCCTACCTTCGCATTAACTTAATTACATAGGTTTAATAGCTGTATATATCGGCTGAGTATGGTAATTTTGGAACATAAGCAACACAGATAGTTAACTGTAACACTGTGAGTGCAAGAAATGATTGGAAAGAGACAAAATATACTAATTTGGGTATTTAGCAAGAGGCCAAGCAATTGTCTACCATCTCTCCGACTTGCCGCGTTCAGTCGACTTAAGTTTGGCCGCGTTGTTTACCGACCATTGACCCGACTGGCTGCATTACTAATGCAGCCAGTCGGGCCGATGGTCGCATTAGGGTTTTGTGACCTGAGGCTGTTTATAGCCAGGGTAACCCAGCCCGGCAGCTGGGGTAGGCCAGGATAACAACAAGTAACCAATGACAGACTGGCTGCATTAGTGCTTTCTGACCTGAGGCAGTTTATAGCCAGCCCGGTAGCTGGGATAACAGCAAGTAACCATTGACAGACTCATTTCAATAGAAAACATGGAAAGGCCGCGTCCCAACACTTTCTTGTAGCGCTCTGTACCATTTACAACAATGAATACATGAATTCAGTTATTTTAAAAAATGGTAAACATTACCTCCTAAACAAAACAGTATACTAACCTGGGCAAAACAAAGGTGACGAAGTACATAGGCACATTAGTCACTGGAAATTACCTGTTCTTCGATGAAAATATAGAACATAAGGAAACTTTATACAGAGGAAATAAGATAAAGGAGCTAAACGACTAAATAAGGCTGCTGAAGTAGGCGGCAACATTGCCTCCGCCATTCATCTGTTATACCAAGGTCGGGGCACTGTGGGTATCGAGCCTGTCTGCCTGTTCGAAAGGAATATATTGAGAGGTCTTTGAACACTGGTTTGTGACATTCTTGAACTCGTGAATGATTTGTAGTGACTGTTGAGTATTATCGCTTAGTCTGGAATGAACAAAAACTACCTTAATTATGTGTCGGTACAACACGGGTAGCCTACGTGCGGTGGGCCACGTATGGTGTTGAGCAGTAGCCAGTGATTTGGGCTTTAGTTTGTTTGATGATTGATAAATTGGGCATAAAAAGAAAGTATGAGAGGGCTCAGACTCAGCATGTAGATAGTTTATTACTGTCAGGTGCATTACTCGATAAGTTCCATATTTTGGGGCGATTTCTAAAATGGGGGCAGCTTTTTCCTCACAACTGTTGCTCACAGTTTGGGATAATTGGCTTGATACCTAGCATTAGAACTTTAAATGGCAAATTATCACAGAGTTCATGTGAATTTCATACCAAATAAGGTAAAAAAATGCTAATTAGTTGGCTTACTGCAGAAAATCTAGTAGAGCATCCATTTATGTGAAAAATTGGTTTAGTATAGGCTAGGCTACTAACCCACACTCAGATTTCAGTATATTCTTGCTTCCAGTTACCGTAGTTGTGTTAATTAATATACACAACTTTTCTTCTTTTTTTTTATGCAAGGAAGAAGGAACCAAAGGCCAGAACCTGCAAGATTGTTGCCTGCAAGGAAAATGGTTTGAGATTGGTATTAGTGAACTTGGGGGGCTCAGGTGAATGGAAAACTCTGCCAGTTAGTGTAGATATCAGTGCAATAGAATGTAAATATGCAACAAATCCTACAAGTAACTATAGGAAAATGCAAATTTTAACATAAAAGTGAATGAGAGTGGACATAGGTGGTAGGTGGTGGCACTCATCATCCGCTCCCCTGATGTAGTGCCACCTACTTCACCTTTATTATTCTTTGTCTGTCTGCCATCTTCTTTTCCTGTTTTTCCCATCTTTCCTGTCACTTTTTATTCTTTTTCTTTCCTTTTCACGTGGCTTTACAATGACATGCCAAGTCTACTGGTTTCCTGTAAGCCGGGAAGTTCTCTACGTGTCAACAGGTGGGTTGGCAGAGGATTAGTGCCCCTTCTGGTAAAACAACAAACTCAGAGACAAATGATCAACCCCTATGGAATTGTGACGTGTGTTTGTGGCCACCCCGTGTGGGATTGAGGCGTCTGGCAATAGATAGATAGACTATAGATTTTTTTTCTTTTTTTTTATAACAACAAAGGAAGGAAAAGAATATATGAATTTTAAAAAATCCATACACCAGACTATACTGTAGGTGTCCTCTATTCTGAAAAAATCTGTAATAGTTGGACTTGAGCATGCATAGTTTGAAGTCTGGGGGGAAAACACTCTGGGGAAGCAAGTTTCAAAGAGATGCAGTTTGAGGAATAAAAGAATTCCGATAGGCGGAAGTTCTGCACTATGATAGTATGACAGTCCAGTCATGAGCGCTGCCAGATGCCCATGAAGCACAGGGGAAGGCATGGAGATGGGGCACATTGGACGCAACTTTGTCTAAGCATTTGTCATAAAAGTACAGTATCTGTAAACTAATGCAAAGGAGGCAGCTTTCCTTCATACTTGTAGGGGAGGTACTGTAGTTTATTTGTAGTAGGGTAATTGATAGTTCTAACAGCTTTGTTCTGAATATTGTCTAGTTGTTTTAGTGCAGCTTCCACATCTGTTCCACGAGGGTGAGCACTATTCCAACAGAGAGCGCACACGACTCTTATAAATTATAATAAATTATAGCTAGCCTAAATGCTCGTTAGTAAAGAAGTTAGCTACGGACCCTGTACGATAATCCAAGTTTCTTTGAAGCAGTTTTAGCAAGTGATCCAACATGAAATGTCCAGCTGAGGCCATTGTCAACTTAAACACCAAGAATTTCGGTGCTTTTAGAGATAGGAATGTTAGTAGCATTGAAGGTACACAGGAATTAGGCAGTATCTGTGTATTAGTAATTGTATTTATTTGGATTTTCCTAGCATGAAATGAGACAAGGTTATTTTTTCCCCATTCAGTGATTTTAGATAAGTCTTGATTTAGGGAGATGGCAGCACTGAGTTGTTAGAGATACAGTACTGTAAAACACTTTGTGAATGAACTGTGAAGTGTTGAGTCATCTGCATATGAATGGATGGGATTATGGATGACAGATGAGAGATCATTAATGTGATTTAAAAATAGGGTTGGAGCCAGAATTGAGCCTTTTGTCATGCCAGGATTAATTGAGGGGAAATTGGAATATACTGTACGTCGTCTACGCTTATCTTTCTGCCCCTGAGATACGATGAAATCAGAAAGAGAAAAGATGATAGGCCATATCAAGGAATTTTGGATAGCAGGAAACAGTGCCACACTGTCAAAAGCTTTAGAAGTATCAAGGGCTACTGCATGAGTTTCTCCTTGTTGGTCATTTGACTGATGCATGGTATGAGTCAGGAGATTGAGTATATCAGCAGTGGATCTTCCGTGGTGAAAACCATACAGTCTGTCACTAATTAAGTTGTTGGATTCAAGATGTTTAACTATGTGCTTATTAATTACAGTCTCAAATACTTTACCAAGAGAAGGTGTGATAACAATTGGTGTGTAATCAGAGGGGTCAGATGCACTTCCTTTCCTTGGAATTGGATGGATATTGGCTTCCTTCCAAGAATTAGGGAATCAAGAAGTATGTATGCATAGATAGATACTGTAGTCTAAATTTATGCATAAATAGATAGTCAAAATTTGTTGAGGTATAATATGTATGTAGCTATGTCTGAAATTGATGAGGTGGAGGTTGTATAATTACAGACTACTGAATTACCTTACACTTGTGTTACATTTTAATATGTAAAGTTCAGTATTACATTGATAATCAGGGTATACCAGTACAGTACTGTACTGTATATAGTAAGAATAAGTTTTTCATGTAGATTTCAAAGACTTCAAATATTTATTGAGGAAAATCCCAGTCAAGGTATACAAGACACATTATATATTGATTACGTTAAAGCAGTGTGAGATCATTTTTGGCAAATACAGAATGTCATAAAAGCATTTAATACTGAAATAAACTCTACATTATAATACTTTTGCAGAAGTGACAATGATTAGGTGGATGTGCAGTGCGTCCCTGCGTGCAAGGCCTGGGGGGGCTGGGCTTACGATAGAAGAGTTGAGAGGTAGGATGGGACTGGAGTGTATTGGTGTTGTGATGAGGAGAGGCAGGCTGAGGTGGTTTGGACATGTGGAGAGGATGGGGGAGGATAATTGGGTACAGAGGGTGAGAGGTGTTAATATTGGGGGAGGGGTTGGGAGGGGTAGACCGAGAAAGACATGGGATGAGGTCATTAAATGTGACTTAAGGGTTAAGGGACTGAATAGGGAGGCTGCCAGAGATCGAGCAGCGTGGAGAGCCGCCATTAGGTGACCAAGGCCGACACATGCAAGCATGTTGGAGCCTTCAAAAATGAGCGAAAGAAGTGAGAGGAAGGGGGAGACCGAGGATGAGATGGAGAGATGGGATGGAGAGGTTTGAGAGAGGGGGGGGTGTGAGCTAGAGGGAGAGTAGTGAAATGTGAGGGACAGGGTGATATGGAGGCAATTTGTTTGTGGCCACCCTTAACAGGATTAAGGCATCAGGCAACAGATAGGTAGATAGATGTCCCTAGATTTTGCTTAACTAGGAGAATTTTTGGCAATGGAGGCTTAAAGAAAATAAAAACCAGTATCGAGTAATGCTAACAATACTTTTTCTCTGTTTGTTCATAGTGATACACATTATTACTGGAAGGGGTGGCCACAAACGTATTGCCTCCATGTCGCCCGGGCCTCTGCCACCAGGCTGCCTTCTCTCCAACTCATACCCCCTCTCCCTCATATACCTCTCCATTCAGTCCCTCCATCTCATCCCTGGTCTTCCCCTTCCCCCCTTCACCTCACTCACATACATTCTCCAAGTCAGTTTGTCAATCCTTGGTCTTCCCCTTCTCCCCTCCACCTCACATACATTCTCCTAG
>JAGKTI010018418.1:0-17720 GCA_018397915.1 Birgus latro | reverse complement strand
TTTTTTTTCCCGTGAAATATGCCATATGAGCAACTCTCGTAATATAATTGTATATAAGAAAGGAAGGGAGAATTCTGAGTGATATTTATATCCACCTGGAAGTATCTGATTTATATGTATTGTCTAGATTTCCTACGACTTATTTCTTAGCATATACATTAGCAGCTGACATTTTCAACTCTTTGCTACCAAGATACAGCCAGTTTACTCTCGTCCTTCTCTGTGAAATGACGTCCGTCTATTTCTGCCGCTTTTACGCCTATTATAAAAGGCCCTGTGACCTCTACCCTTACTAAACATCGTGTGGGAAGTGGTAAAGGACTGTAGATATATACAAGAGTAATAAAGCACTTGAAATAATAAAGTGAGAGTGTGTATATGAGTAGAAATGACAGAAGACCAGCGGCGAATTAGCGGGAGTGGGAGGCTCGTACGTGCTTGTATTTTACATTGCTTTTAGTGTTTTTTTTTTGGGGGGGTATGGATTCCAAACTACTTTGAAATCATTGAATAGTGTTTCTAGTGATAACATCTGGCAGTGGTATTCAGATTAGGGGATGTCGGGAAGTGTAAAGTGGAGACTTAGTTACCCAACTTCAGAAGTCTCCACAAGTCCTACGGTAGTCGACGAGTGCTAAAAAAAACATACCAGGAGGAAGCTGAAGGTATGTGCCATATGCATATTTAATTATAATATTCTAGGACTAATAACTGATTTTTGGCAAATATTTTAAAAAAGTCAGTCGGAGCGCGAATATCCCAGCTGGAATGGCACGGAAAACCTCCGAGAACCCCGCGGTGTAGGGGTTAACCCCGAGGTCACACTGAGTGACCTCATCCCAGGTCTTTATCGGTCTACCTCTTACTGCCCTACCCCCAACTTTAGCACTTCTCACTTTCTGCACCCAGTTGTCATCCCCCATCCTTTCCACATGACCAAACCACCTCAATCTACCTCTCCTCATCACAATACCAATACACTTCAGTCCCATCCTACCTCTCAACTCTTGCATCGTAAACCTAGCCCTCCCTGGCCATGCACTCAAGGACGTACTACACATCCTCCTAATCATTGTCATTTCTGTACGTTTGAGCCTGTGAATATCCTCTTTCTTTTCTGCCCAGGTCTCACTACCATACTGCATTACACGCCCAATACATGCTGCATACAAAGATATCTTAGCATGTAGGGAGAGCCCTCTCATTGTCAGGAGAGGCAACAGCTCCCTGAACTTCTTCCAACCACTCCTCACTCTAGCCACAGAGCTAGCTCCAGCCCCACGTCCAGCACGTAACATGTCTCCCAAATAAGAAAACTCTTCCACACACTAAAGAGACTCATGAGCAAGTTTAATCCTTTCGTGCCTGGCGATATCCACATGCTCTCCCTGACACACCACACACATGAAATCAGCATTATCTCGCAGTCTACCTATAATACCACTTCATCTCTTATGCACCCATTTATCACAAACTCTGCACAAGATGGAATTCCCACACCCTTGTGACAAATTACACAAGGCCACTTTCCCATTTCTGTGATAGTACCGCCCCCAGCCCTAGACACCATCACTTTTGTTTTATCTTATATTACTCTTAAGCCCTTGTGCCCCATACCATCTCTCCACTTCCTAAATCTTTTTTCTGCCTCCCTTTCATTCTCCGCAACCAACACCGAATCATCAGCATACAACATCTCCCACTTGAGTCATTTCTGAAGTCATGTGAGAGGGCTTCAAGTACCATGATAAACAAGGGGCTCAAGACTGACCCCCTGATGAACACCAACATTCACGGAAAACTCATCACTTAGTTCTTCATTCACCCAAGCTTTCTGATAGGCTACCTATTCTCTGTCATAGGCCTTCTCCAGAGTGGAAAAAGACTGTGATTGTACCCTGTACAGAAATAAAGGTGAGTGAAGTGAGTGCAAGAATTATTGTGGCATAAGTCTGCTGAGTGTGGGAGGGAAGGTATGTGGAAGAATTATTCTAAAGTAGCTAAGAGAGATATCAGGAGTCCTAGTGAGTGACGAACAGGGTGGCTTTAGGAGTAGCAGAGGATGTGTGGATCAAACATATGCAGTAAGACAGGTAGTGAATGTGTGTGAGAAGGACTATAAGGTGTTTATGGCATTTATGGATCTGGAAAGAGCAAACGACAAAGTAGACAGAGAAGGATTGTAGGAGGAATTGTTCTTGTACTGTGTAGATGGTAGGCTGCTAGGTGCCGTCAAGAGTTTTTATGACGGTAGTGAGGCATGTGTACGGGTAAATGGGATCCAAGTGACTGGTACACCATCAGTGTGGGAGTGCAACAACATTGTGTGATGTCCCCATGGTTGTTCAATATATTTATGAATGGGGTGATGAGAGAAGTAAAAACACGAGTAGCTAATGGTGAGAGGGATGGCGTTGGGAATGAATGGTGATGGGTGGAATATCTCAGATTTGTAGTATGCTGATGATGCAGCGCTACTTGCAAGCACCGGACGAGAGCTTGGTAGACTAGTGTGGAGTTTTGCTGATGTCTGTGAGCATCGTACCTTTAGAGCAAATGAAGAAAAGAGTAAAGTGATGGTTAGTGAGAGAGAAGGTGACTCCCAGTGTGATGTTACAGTGAGTGGAGAGAGACTGCAAATGGTGAGAGAGTTCAAATACCTGGGTACAGTGATAGAAAAGAGAGGAAAATGTGGAAAAGAAGTGGAAAGTAGAGTGACACAAGGAAGTAAAGTAGCTGGTGCAATGAAGGCTTTGATAAGAAACAGGGCCTTGAGTGTTGCAGCTGCACAAGGCTTACATGAAGGAGTGTTAGTGCCAGCTTCAACATACGGATGTGAGACTATGGTGTGGCATGAAAATGAAAAGTCAAGAGTAAGAGCAGTAGAGACGGGACAGCTGAGGAATGTATGTAGAGTACAGAGAGTGGATAGGATACGGAATAATGTGATTCGTGAAAGATGCAGAGTGAGGAAGTTCTTGGACACCAGAGTCAGAGAGTGTACTGAGATGGTTTGGTCATGTGGAGAGAATGGATGATATAGAGTGATGAAAATGGTATATCGAGTAAATTTGAAGGAGAGAGGAGGCAGCGTAGGCCAAGGAGAAGGTGGAGGGATATGGTGGATGAGTGTGTGGGGAAGAGAGGTGTGGAAATTGGTGAGGTTAAGGGACTGACAAGAGACCAAGCTGATTGGATGAATATTGTGAGGAGAAGCACATACCCAGGGATTTGGCACCCCTTTTTAATATGACATCGTTCGGATTGACAGTGTCAGATGGGTACATGTGAAGGTACAGAACGTGGTGAAATTATTTTTCTCAGTCTGATGGAGCCAGGGTTCTGTGGGCTTGAATGATGTGTAAATGGAAGCAGGGCCCATTGAATGGGCAAACTTAGGCTTTCTAGACACTGCCAATCCTCACCCTGCCTTAGGGTGCGAAAGGAGGGCTGGATGATGATGATGATGTGATTGGATATTGGTGAAAGCGGCAGTTGGGAGGTGCCTCTGTACTCAAACTGATCGGCTTATTCTGGCTTTAATGTTTTATACAGGTATTTTTTAACATTGCCACAACATGGTCCTATGCTCCTCATGGGGCAGCATAAGATTGGATTGTGGATGGATGAATGAATTAACAATCCTGTGGAGAGTAGTGTAATTATTCATTCAGTAATCTATTGGAATTGTGAATGTGGATGTTGTCAGGATTTTTTTTTTTTTTTTAATGTATGGTTGGTTGATGATGATGAATAGAAATAAAGGATCTGCGATAGATCTCATAATGTCACAAAAGTGAAGAACACATGTCCATTATAAGTTGAGGGTTGATAGAATAATGCACTGACATTGATGTGTAGTGACTGTACAGTATGTGCACACAAACCATAAATTAACAAAACTTTGTCACACAAAACTTATGTAACTACTGTATTGTGGCATGATTAACATATGACTTCCAGTGGTTACAGTTCCATAGTTGGAGTGACAGCCATGGACAAGTTTGATTCCCAAGAGGTAACTACATACTTTTCAGTCGTGTTATGCCATCAGTCAGGCTGGTCATCAACCCTTGAATGTACTGTACTGGACTAACTACATATTTTTCAGTCGTATAATGCTATCAGGCAGGCTGGTCATCAACCCTTGAATGTACTGTACTGGACCACAGTAGTCCCTGGACTCTGGCCCTTACATCTAAGAGGGAAATAATATGAGATTACCTCTTTTTTTTTTACTGAATCACTCTACTGTACGAAGCTCTCTGATTACTTCCTTGCAGGCCAGATCACAGCAGCAGGTAAGGTTCCTCCAGCCAAGGTGTTGGTTATTGGTGGTGGAGTGGCAGGCCTGGCTGCGGTGGGTCAGGCCAAGAACATGGGGGCCATTGTGCGTGCCTTTGATACCAGAGCGGCTGTTAAAGAGCAGGTGGAATCGTTTGGGGCAGAGTTCCTGGAGGTTAATGTCAAGGTAAGATTGTAAGTTTTCAACTGATGTTACTGATAAATATTCATGATCAAGTTCAGATAATATGTGTTTGGAAAACAATTTTCTTAGGCTGCCATTGACCATTGGAGACACTGTCATGAGTTCAGTATGGCTGCAAGCGTGGTAACTAGCCACACATCTATCACTCTTAGACAAGGAACATTCATCCACAAGTACTATTGCTTAGTGATCTTTCTTCTGAGTAACTGCACATTAGAGTTAAATCCAATCTTAGGCTCTCACATTACTATAGATCCTAGTGAACATCTCAAATCTCTTTCTTCCCAGTAACTTCTAGACTGTAGCACCAGTTGAGCAGGGCAGTACTCCCAAGGTGGATAGAAAGCTGATGACAGGGAGAGGTGGAGCTCCTTTTTCATCAGCCCTCGGGACTAGTTCCTGACCATCCCCCTTTGTTGAACTTTTTCAGTGTTTCAGTAACACAGAGAGTAGGCCAGCATGCTCTCCAATACAAGTTTCTCTAACTGTCATCACCAGTCTGCATGCACAGTACACACTACACTTCCTTTTCAAAATTTAAAAAGGAAAATGGCACACATTAACCATGCCTTGGAGTCCCGGGGGGTGGGGTGGGGGGGGCATAAATGTGCCCACAATCAGCCCCTCTCCTGGTGACAACTCAGCAAACTGCCTGGAACCACTGTCTGACTCACTTCTTCATTTCTGCAACATTCGCAGCCTTTCCTCTAATTTTCTCTCTGTTGAACACCACCTCCCCTCCTCTAAACCTCACCTCTTACAACCAAGACCCAGCTGTCTGAAGGAACTGACAGCAAACCCTTTCTTAATCCTTCTACTTTCTCTATACTCATTTCAAAGCCAAAGGTGACTGTTGTGCATATGTATGCAGTGACTTATCTTGCTCTCGTGTTTCTGAACTTGATTCTTCTGAATTCTCTACTCTCTGGCTTCGGCTTTCCTGTCATTCTCTGACTAAATATATCTGCACTGTTTACTTATCACCTAATTCTACTGACTATCTAAACTTCTTCGACTATTTTACTTCTACGATGGAACACATTCTATCCATTTCTCCTGTCTCTGAAATCTTCATTCTGGGAGATTTCAATGTTCACCACCACCTTTGGCTCTCCTCTCCTTTCACTGATCCACCTGGTAAACAAGCCTACATCTTTTTTATCCTTAATAACCTAGAGCAGCTTGTACAGCACCCTACCCGTATCCCTGACCGCCTTGGAGAGTGTTCCAAAATACTTGACCTCTTCCTTATAACTAATCCTTTTGCTTACACTGTTAATCTTTTATCTCCGTTGGGCTCCTCTGATCACAGCCTTATTACCTTAACTTGTCCTATCACTCTGGTACGGCCTGTGGACCCTCCAAAGAAACGTTGACTGTGGCACTTTGGAGCTGCTGATTGGGAGGCCTTCAGGCAGTACTTCTTTGATTTTCCTTGGAATGATTATTGCTTCCATGGCCTGGAGCCATCTGAGTGTGCCTTGCGCGTTACGGAGGTTATTCTCTCTGGCATGGAAGCATACAATCCTTTCTCATATCCTCTGACTAATGCAAGAAAGCCTTGGTTTAATCACGCTTGTTCTAATGCTGTCCACAACAAGGAGAGGGCCTAGAAAAGACGTCAGAGCCAACCCACCCCTGAATCACATCTTTTTTATGTTTCTTCCCGGAATCGTGCTAAGTCTGTTCTTCGCTCTGCTAAAAATAATTTCATCCGCTCACCATCCACTTACTAGATGTAGTGTTGCTCTCGGGTGTCTGCCCTATCCTCTCCTCCATCCTTCTTTCCTTCCATCCTCCTTTTCTGTTTTTCTTTGCTTCACTCTTTCCTCATCCTTCTGCCTACAGGTGACTTTACACTCCTTCTTCTGTCTTTCTTCCCTTCATTCTTTCCTTTTCCATCTGCCTGTGGGTGACTCTACAGTGAGTGACAAGCCAAATTGTTTCCTGTACACCAGGAAACCATTTACTACCCTGAGTAGTAACCTTATAGCCAAATTTTGGCACCAGGTGGTTTAGTGGATAATTACAGCGTTCCAATCGGATTGAGACGGTGAAGGTTTATATCCAAGGGGTGGTTGGGGTTTATTGCTCATGTAATATCACTCAGGGATGAGTGAGGCTGGTCACTCTCCTCTTAAATCTCAGGACCAACTTGCATAGCCCCGGGATCCTACACTCCTCATGGGGCAACATAGGATTGGATGATGAATGAATGAACTAAATGCTTTCAACTCTCCAACTCATATTCTTCCCACTCCTTCTGGCACCTTGGCAAAAACCTTTCTAACAACTATACCTCATCATCCTTCCCTCCTCTTTTCTGCTCTGATGGCTCTGTAGCTATTTCTTCTACTGATAAAGCCGATCTCTTTGCTCAGACTTTCTCCTCCAATTCCGCCTTAGATGATTCCGGTGCTGTTCCTCCATCACTGCCCCCTCTGACTTCCTCATGGCTGACATTAAAATTTCTTCAGCTGATGTATTTTCTGCCATCACTGGCCTCAGTACTAACAAGGCATATGGGCCTGATGGAGTCCCTCCTGTTGTCCTCAAAAATTGTGTTTCTGTGCTTACACCCTGCCTGGGTAAACTGTTTCACCTTTGTCTTTCAACTTGTACTTTTCCTTCTTGCTGGAAGTTTGCTCTCATTCAGCCAGTCCCAAAGATGAGTGACCATTCTGAACCCTCTAACTATCGTCGAATTGCTTTAACATCCTGTGTGTCAAAAGTTTTCGAGTCTATTCGTAACAGAGAAATTTTAAAGGAGATTTCCTATCACAACATTCTTTCTGATTGTCAGTATGGGTTCTGTCAGGGATGTTCCACTGGTGATCTTCTCACCTACCTTTCAGACTTCTGGTCATCCTTCTTTTGGGACTTTGGCAAAAGCTTTGCCATTCAACTTAAATCTCCAAGGCTTTTTATCGAGTCTGGCATAAATCTTTAATTTCCAAACTGCCCTCTTACGGTTTCTATCCTTCTATCAGTGCCTTCATCTACATCTTCCTTTCTGGTCGTTCTGTAGCTGCTGTTGTAGACGGCCATCGTTCGTCTCCTAGATATGTCAACAGTGGTGTTCCTCAGGGCTCTGTCCTATTGCCAACTCCTTCCCTTTTATTTATCAGTGATCTTCTAAGCTGTACATCTAACCCTATACGCTGATGACTCCATCCCTCATGTTTCCATTCGGTTCCCACAATGTCCATCTCAGCAGTTGCTTCAACAAACAAGGGATGAGGCTACGGCACATGTAATGTCTGACTTGGCTCGTATCTCGGAGTGGGGTAAAAGTAATCTTGTTGTTTTTAATGTATCAAAGACTCAGTTTTTACACCTATCAACCTGACAACATCTTCCACAGGAGTACCCACTAATGTTTAATAATATCCAGCTCAATCTGCATCATCCTTGAACATGCTTGGGGTTTCATTCAGTCGGGATTTATCTTGGAAAGATCATATTACATCTCTTGTAAAATCTGCTTCCAAGAGATTAGGTGTGCTAAGCCGACTCTTTACCTTCTTTTTCCCTGCACAGTTGTTGACTCTATATATGGGTTTCATTCGCCCTTGTGTATAGTACAACTCTCTGTGTAGGGAGGCTCCCTGTATACAGCTCTTCTCAATAGGGTGGAGTCAAAGGCTTTTCGTCTCATTATCTCTCCTCCTCTTACTGGGTCCCATCAACCTCTGTCTCTTTGCCACACTGTTGCCTTTTTATATCTTTTGTGTCACTACTTCCATGGTCACTGTTCTTCTGAACTGTCTGCTTGCATCACTCCACCTCTATGACAAGTTCGTATCACCCATCTGGCAGCAAGCTCTCATCCCTTTTCTGTCCAACTCTCTAATGCAGTAGTTAACCGTTACTCCCAGTCTTTCATTTATGCAACAGGTCAACTCTGGAACTGTCTCCCTCTGTCTGTACTGTATTTCCTACTTCCTATGATCTCCAGTCTTTCAAAAGCAGTGTGTCCAGGCATCTCGAAATGAATGCATCTTGAATTTCTCTCTCTCTCTCTCTCTCTCTCTCTCTCTCTCTCTCCTCTTTTTTCTTCTCCTTCTTTTTTCTTCTCCCTTCTCCCTTTCTTTCACTACCTTTATTCTATCTCTTTTTTTTTTTTTCCTTTTCTTCTTCTTCTTNCTGTAACTGTCTCCCTCTGTCTGTACTGTATTTCCTACTTCCTATGATCTCCAGTCTTTCAAAAGCAGTGTGTCCAGGCATCTCGAAATGAATGCATCTTGAATTTCTCTCTCTCTCTCTCTCTCTCTCTCTCTTTTTTAAGGAACTGTTTGTGGGCTCCTAGCCTTTGGCTCCTCCTTCCTCACATTAAAAAAAAAAAAAAATGAAGTAATTAGCTGGTTCTGGCACTTTGTTTAGCATCCAGTCCATAGAAAGCAGCAGCTATACCATGGTCAATCCCAATATGGGGATTCCTTGAATGGAAGCGCGATGTCACTTTTATGTTATTAAACTGAATAAAAAAGGATATATAAGAGTAATATACAGTATGTCAGTAGTAAGTTACAAAGTTGATTGGCAAATAAGTATCCATTGGTACTTGCAAAGCTGATTTACTAATTTCCCCTAGTTTATATTGGAACATGATTGTTACATAAATTAGCTCATAATTAGGTCCTTCTTTAATAGTTGCATGACAGGGTAAGCTTAATATGTATAATTGGAAAATTGCTTCATTTTTTTATTTTTTTATTTTTTTTTTATTTTTTTTATATGCAAGGAAGAAGGAACCAAAGGCCACAAACCTGTACACTGTTCCTTCAAAGGAAAAGCAAAAACAATACAAAATAGAGCCAAATTCAAGATCCGTTCATTTCGAGATGCCCGGACACACTGCGTTTGAAAGACTGGAGATCATAGGAAGTAGGAAATACAGACAGAGGAAGACAGTTCCAGAGTTGACCAGTTGCATAAATAAAAGACTGGGAGTAACGGTTAACTCTTGCATTAGAGAGTTGGACAGAAAAGGGATGAGAGTTTGTTGCTAGACGGGTACTACGTGCCCGTCGTAGAGGTGGAGGGATGCAAGCAGACAGTTCAGAGGAACAGTGACCATTGAAGTAGAGATAGAAGAGAGAGAAAGATGCAACCCTGTAGCCTATATTATAAATGGGTGATGCCAGCAAGGGCATGCAGCCAGAAAACTTTGCTCCCGCTACCTAGAGGCAGACATATTGAGAGGAGGTGTGACGAGTGTGCCACAAGCATAGATTGTGGGGCCGGAGTGAGATGGGGCTCAGACTTGTACTAGAGGGTACAGGGGATTGTGGTTCACAGGCTGCTGCCTCTGCTCAATAGAGAGGGGCCCGAACCTGGGAGTAGCGCCTCAGGAGGCTGCCCTGTCAGTGGGTGTATAATGGCAGGGCAGTTACAGTGGCAAGGCATGCTTGGAGAGTGTCCCTGTTGCTGTCTTTGCAGATGCCCCGAGGCCACTACCACAGCCACTGGTCAAGGCTGGTGGGCTAGGGGTCACAGATTCATTGCCTGGGCCTGAGACTGTGCAGTGGATTGGGCTTGTGGCATCTCTTTTATTGTTTTTACTGATTGTGACCAGGTTAAAGAATGAAAGTCAAAGCAAGCCTGGAGACACTAAATCACATAGGGGGATCAGAGTGACATCATGGAATGTGGGAAGTTTGAGGGTTAGAACAGGGGAAGTGGTTGAGACATTGAGTAGGAGGTGGGTGGATGTGGGATGTGTGCAAGAAGTCTGGCATAGGGGTGGATAAGCCAAAAAGATTGCCGAGAGGAATTGTTGTTGTAATTGTTTTGTCAGGGTAGGACAGACGGATATGGTGATGTGGGTGTGTTGGTGGGGAGATATGGGTGGAATATGTCATGAATGTTATGAGACTACTGTAAGTATATGGGCCTGGTGAAGTCCCTCCTGTTGTCCTCAAAAACTGTGCTTCTGTGCTTACACCCTGCCTAGGTAAACTCTTTCACCTTTGTCTCTCAACTTGTACCTTTCCTTCTTGCTGGAAGTTTGCTCTCATTCAGCCAGTCCCAAAGAAGGGTGACCATTCCCAACCCTCTAACTATCGTCCAATTGCTGTAACATCCTGTGTCACAAAAGTTTTTGAATCAGTTCTTAACAGAAAAATTTTAAAGCATCTTTCCTGTCACAACCTTCTTTCTGATCATCAGTATGGGTTCCGTCAGGGACGCTCCACTGGCGATCTTCTCACCTACCTTTCAGACTCCTGGTCATCCTCCTTTCGGGACTTTGGCGAAAGCTTTGCCATTGCACTTGACATCTCAAAGGCTTTCGATCGAGTCTGGCATAAATCTTTGATTTCCAAACTGCCCTTCTACAGTTTCTATCCTTGTATCTGTGCCTTCATCTCTAACTTCCTTTCTGGTCGTTCTATGGCTGCTGTTGTAGACGGCCATCGTTCTTCTCCTAGACCTATCAACAGTGGTGTTCCTCAGGGCTCTGTCCTATCACCAACTCTCTTCCTTTTATTCATCAATGACCTTCTAAGCTGTACATCTAACCCTATCCACTCATATGCTGATGATTCCACCCTTCACCTTTCCATTCGATTTCCGCAGCGTCCATCTCAGCAGTTACTTGAGCAAACAAGGGATGAGGCTATGGCACACCTAATGTCTGACTTGGCTCGTATCTCTGATTGGGGTAAAAATAATCTTGTTATTTTAATGCATCAAAGACTCAGTTCTTACACTTATCAACCCGACAAAATCTTCCTCAGGATTACCTACTAATGTTTAATAATGTCCAGCTCAGTCCTGCATCATCCTTGAACATGCTTGGGGTTTCATTCTCTCGGGATTTGTCTTGGAAAGAACATATTACATCTCTTGTGAAATCTGCTTCCAAGAGATTAGGTTTGCTAAGCTGACTCCGAATTTTCTTTACCCCTGCACAGTTGTTGACCCTGTACACGGGTTTTATTCACTCTGTGTATGGAGTACAACTCTCATGTGTGGGGAGGCTCCCCACATGCAGCTCTTCTCAATAGGGTGGAGTCAAAGGCTTTTCATCTCATTAACTCTCCTCTTACTGATTCCCTTCAACCTTTGTCTCTTCGCTGCACTGTTGCTTCTTTATCTCTCTTCTATCGCTACTTCAATGGTCACTGTTCCTCTGAACTGTCTGCTTGCATCCCTCCACCTCTACGACGGGCACGTAGTGCCCGTCTAGCAACAAACTCTCATCCCTTTTCTGTCCAGCTCTCTCATGCAAGAGTTAACCGTTACTCCCAGTCCTTCATTTATGCAACTGGTCAACTCCAGAACTGTCTCCCTCTGTCTGTATTCCCTACTTCCTATTATCTCCAGTCTTTCAAACGCAGTGTGTCGAGGCATCTCGAAATGAATGGATCTTGAATTTGGCTCTCTTTTGTATTGTTTTACTTTTTCTCGGAAGGAACAGTATGCGGGCCCTGGCCTTTGGTTCCTTCTTCCTTGCATTAAAGAAAAAAAAAAAAGTAACAGGATAATAGTAGTGAAAATTTTGCTCGGCAAGAAAATGGTTACATTCATATCAGCGTATGCTCCACAAGCAGGCTTGGATGAGTTATAGAAGGATAGATTATGGGATGACTTGATTTGTGTAGTAAGTAGTATAGGGGATAGAGAAGGATAAATTTTGGGATGACTTAATATGTGTAGTAAGTGGTATAGGTGATGATGAGATTGTAGTTTTGGGAGGGGACTTAAATGGTCATGTAGGTGAAGCAGCTCAAGGATATGGAGGAGTACATGGGGGATTTGCATTTGGTACAAGGAATGAGGAAGGAGAAAGGATACTAGAGTTTGAGGAGGCAATGAACATAACTGTGTGCAACACACATTTTAGGAAAAGAGTAAGTTGATTACATATGAGTCTGGGGGAAATGGCAGCCAGATAGGCTATTTGCTGGTCAGGAGGGCTGATGGGAAGTTAGTGAGGGAAGTTCAAGTTTTAGGGGGCAAGAAGTGTGTGCAGCAACACAAGTTATTCATATGTGACATGGTGCTTCAGGAGTGAGTGATGAAAGAGGACCTATGCACCTAAGGGGAAAATATGGAAGCTGAAAAACCAAGCAGTAATGGATGCCTTCTATAGGGAGATGAGGAGAGTGGTGGCTGAACAGGGAGACATTGACAGAAGTGTTAATGAACAGTATGGAGCCCTCAAGAGCAACCTCTTGAGAGTTGAGAGTTGTTGATTCAGTATGTGGATGGACAAGAGGCCCATCAAGACAAAGTATCTAGGTGGTGGGATGAGTGTGTTGTAGCTGCATTTAAGGAGAAGAGAAGGCTTTCCGGGAATGGAGGAAGGGTGGTAATAGGAATACCTGGCTGCCAAGTGTAGGGCTTGAAAAGAGGTTTACAGGGCGAAGTCTGAGTCACAGAGACTTTTACTTTGTTACCTAAATTGTATGGAAAGGAAGACCATGATATTTAAGGTGGCAAATCAGATGAAGAGGGAGAACAGGGATATCATAGGTGAGCAGTGTGAAGAATGAAGAATGACGAAGGAAGGGTAGTGGTGAACACTGGGGATATTAACCCCTACACCGCAGGGTTGTCGTAGGCTCTCCGGGCCCTTCCCGTGGGAAAATTCACGCTCCGACTGACTTTTTAAAAATATTTGCCAAAAATCAGTTATTAGTCCTAGATTATTATAATTACATATGCATATGGCACATACCTTCAGCTTTCTCCTGGGATGTTTTTTTAGCACTTGTCGACTACCGTAGGACTTGTGGAGACTTCTGAAGTTGGGTAACTAAGTCTCCACTTTACACTTCCCGACATCCCCTCATCTGAATACCACTGCCAGATATTATCACTAGAAACACTGTTCAATGATTTCCAAGTGGTTTGGAATCCATACTAAAAAAAAAAAAAAACTGTGAAAGCAATGTAAAATACGAGCGTGTATGAGCCTCCCACTCGCGCTAATTCGCCGCTGGTATTCTGTCATTTCTTACTTATATACACACTTACACTTTATCATTTCTAGTACTTTATTACACTTATATATATCTACAGTCCTTTACCGCTTCCCACACGATGTTTAGTAGGGGTAGAGGTCACAGGGCCTTTTATAATAGGCACAATCGGCAGAAATGGAGGGGCGTCATTTCACCGTGAAGGACGAGAGCGAACTGACTGTATCTCGGTAGGCCAGAGTTGAAAATGTCAGCTGCTAATGTATATGCTAAGAAATAAGTCGTAGGAAGTCTAGACAATACATAATAAATTAGGTAGTTCCAGGTGAATATAAATATCACTCAGGCTTCTCCCTTCCTGTCTTATATACATTTATATTACAAGAGTAGCTCATATGGCATATTTCATGGGGAAAAAAAGCGGGGGAAATTAGCGAACGAGTGCAGGTTGGATGTTGCCAAGTGATAATTAGCCAATTCCAGGTGTATGGCACTATCAGTTACCTTATTTTTTATATATATATATTATTTTGTATGAGAATAGGGCATAGGGCTCATTTCAATGGATGAAAACAGTGGAAAAATCCGGGGAAGATTTACTTAGCACAGAGCGGCTGAGCAGACGACACGAGAGGGTAATGGAGGGGAGGTAGGGAGGGGAGTCTAGAATGGGGAAAATGGCTAAATTGTCAACAGTGGATGGGAGTACTGATGACATTAGTAGCTCTGACTATTGTTAGACATTGGCAGATGATACAAGTTATCACCTGAAAGCTTGGGCGAATTAAAAATAACAGAGTCACTCAAGTGACACCCCGCGGTATGATCCATTGCACCCGACCGTCACGAAAGTGACGACCCGCTGTTGAGGAGTTAAAGACGCATGGAGAGAACATTACAGCTGATTGCTGAATGAGGAGTTTGAGTGGGACAGGGAAGGTTTGGAGCCTCCAGATCCAGTGGTTGGCCCTTGTCCTTTGATGACACTGCTACTGTGAGTGGGGCAGTAGGCAGGATGCAGGTGGGGAAGGCAGCAGGTGTGTCTGGGTTGACTGCTGAAATGTTGAAAGCCTTTGGAGATATAGAAGTGAGGTTAGTCACCGACCTGATAAATACGATTATATATGAATGTGTTGTTACAGATGATTGGCTGAAGAGTGTAAGTGTAAATGTGTATAAGGGGATGGGTGATACCCTGGAAAGAGGAAATTATAGAGATATAAAACTTTCAGACCTAATAATGAAGGTAATGGAGAGTGTTCTAGATGTTATGATTAGAGAAAGAGTGGATATTGATGAGATGCAATTTGGGTTTATGCCAGGCAGGGGGACCACTGATTCCATATTCATTGTTTGACAGCCTCAGGGAAAATAGATAGGAAAGTAAAGGAAACTGTACATTGTTTGTGTTGGTATGGAGAAGGCCTTTGACAGAGTCCCTAGAGAGGTGGCGAAGTGGGCAATGAGAAAGCCTGGGGTCGAAGAGTTGCTGATTAGGGTGGTTATGGCCAGGTATGTGGGTGCTTACACTCAGGTAAGGGTGGATGGAGATTTGAGTGATGAGTTTTCTGTGAATGTTGGTGTGCACCGGGGGTCAGCTTTGAGCCCCTTGTTGTAGTAGTAGTAGCTGTTCACTAGGCAGTCTCACACCTTACCATAGACAACACTCCCCTACCACACACACACACACACACAAAATCCTTGGTGTAACATACAGTACATCAGTGTCATTTAAACAGCACATCACAAACATCAAAAATAAATTAACACCTAGACTCAATGCCTTGAAGTCACTTGCCCATACAACATTTGGACACAACAAAAAAACCACCACCACGGTATACAAGCTATATATACATTCAGTGATGAATTATGCAAGCCCTGCTTGGGCTCCTAACCTCGCAAAAAACACTATACCACTCTTCAGATCATACAAAACAGGGCCCTAAAAATAATCACAGGCTGCACAACTACTACACCTACAGACCACCTACACCAAGAAACCAATGTCCTCAAAGTCAAAAATCATCTAGACATGAGAGGCACCCAAATTCTCACTGCATCCTCCACAAACCCACAGCATCCACTACACTACATGGCAGCACATCCACACACACACCAAGAAACATCAAAACAACACCCAGCACACGATATCATAAACAAATACTATCATCCCTTCCCACCTGCCCGCCTCAGACCAGCTTCCAGAAGCCTGTTCATACTCAAATCACTCACTGTTCCATTCAGTCATTTAAAGACAACACACAACTCCATTCACGGCCTCCTGATATCCATCTTCTGAATGCTATCTCCCCTGAGAGGACAGGGTCCACCTGGCCAGGCTGAGATGTGGGCATCATCCAGCCCTCTTAAGTTATCAGAAGAGGCTGGATGACTCTGTCACTTATGCCTGTCCAGGATGTAACACAGCACCCCATACTATTAAGCACATCATAGAAGACTGCATTGCACACAATGACCTATGCCAACAACACAACATACACTTCTTGAGAGCTCTTTGGGAAAGCCTGGTCTCGGCCATGGCCTTCCTTAGGGACTCGGGGCTGTTCGGCCAGACTGCCTAGGGAACTACCACTACTAGACAGTCTGGTTGAGCAGCCCCAAATCTCTAAGGAAGGTCATGTTCGAGACCAGGCTGTCCCACAGAGCCTTCATGGAGTGTATGTTGCGTTGTTGGCGCAAGTGATAGTGTGCAATGCAGTCTTCCATAATGTGCTTAATAGTATGGGGTGCTGTGTTGCATCCTGGACAGACATCAGTGACTGAGTCATCCTGCCTCTTCTGATAATTCAAGAGGGCTGGATGATGCCCACATCTCAGTCTGGCCGGGTGGACCCTGTCCTCACAAGTAGGATTCATAAGGATGGATATCAGGAGACCATACTTGCAGCTGTGTGTAGTCTTTGAGTGGCTGAATTGAGCAGTGAATTATTTGAGTATGGATATGCATCTGGGAGCTGGGTTGAGTTGGACAAGGGAGGAGAAATGACAGTATTTGTATTTACCTAATTGTATTTACCTAATTGTGATATACAGGAAATGAGCTACGCTCGTGGGGTCCCGTCTCTGTTTCTCAATAAGTCAAATTTAGCTTTAAACTCGTTTAAGTTTTTAGACTGGACGATCTCTTTGTCCAGTCTATTCCACAGGTCTATGCATCTATACGGAAAACTATATTTCTTGATGTCTTGCAAGCAGCTTGTGTATTATATCCTGTGCTGGGTACTGTTTTGATGTTCCTTGGTATGTGTGGATGTGCTGTCATGTAGTGTAGTGGATGGTGTGGGTTTGTGGAGGCTGTGGCAAGAATTTGTGTGCCTCTCATGTCTAGATGATCCTTGACTTAGAGGACTTTGGTTTCTCGGTGTAGGTGGTCTGTAGGTGTAGTAGCTTTGCCCCTATTTTTAGGGCTTTGTTCTGTGGGATGTTGTGTGTTTTAGTGAGGTTAGAAGCCCTAGCAGGGCTTGCATAGTTCATCACTGAACGTATATATTGTTTGTGTACTGTGGTGTTGGTTTCTTTGTTGTGTCCGAGTGTCATATGGGCAAGTGACCTTAGGGTGTTAAGTCTTGGTGTTAATTTATTTTTAATGTTTGTGATTTATCTATCTATCTATTGCCAGACGCCTCAATCCCGCACGTGGTGGCCGCAAACAAATCGCCTCCATGTCGCTCTGTCCCCTGCCATTTCACTGCCCTGCTCCCAGCTTACACCCCCCTCTCTCATACAGTATACCTCTCCACTTCATCCCTCCATCTCATCCTCGACCTCCCCCTCTCTCTCCTGCCCTCCACCCTTCTCACATACACTCTCCTCATCAGTTTCTCACTCTCCATCCTCTCCACATGCCCAAATGGAGTGAGCAAAATGTTTTGTCCCAGTATTTACTCAGCTTTAAATTTCTGCCCACATAGAGACTGAATGAGTCAGAATACCCACTAGGTGTAATTTACAGTCTGAACAAACTGTGTATTAAGAACCAAACTTGCACTAAATGTAGCAGAAATTTAATAATATAGGACCACTGAAAGGGCAGGTTGCCATCAAATGCCATCAGTGATATTTTAATTTCCGTTTAAGATTAATATAAACAATTCACTCTACGTTATATATACAGTACATGTTCTATTTGTATTACAGTAAGACCTCACTATAACGGACTAATTGGGGCTCAGGCCAGTCCGAAATATGCGATTTTCCGATAAAAGCGACATCCGGACTTACCCCTGCTACTCCGGACTTTTTCCGATATATCAGACATTAGTCCGGATTGCATCAGT
>JAGKTI010018417.1:0-17721 GCA_018397915.1 Birgus latro | reverse complement strand
AGAGAGAGAGAGAGAGAGAGAGAGAGAGAGAGAGAGAGAGAGAGAGAAATTATTTTAGTACACCATAACGCAGCAGTTCTTTTCCTTTAGTAATGCGTCACCAGAAAATTTTTCTTTGTGAAACAGCAAGGTATTTGACAATCTACACACACACACACACACACACAGAATTTCCTTTGATACAAGATTAAGGTATTTAACTTAATTTTCATACACAAGACACTCGTATGCAGAAATAAATCGCCTGTTGGCAGGAATAAATATTAGGCTAATAAGAGTGTGTGTGTGTGTGTGTGATTTTTTTTTTTTTAGTGAAAGGATTTAAGGTTTCTTCTTGATCCTTTCACCATTATTCACCCCATCCCTAAGCCACGCAACCAGGACTCCATGAGGCCGATATCTCTCCTCAGCTGTATTGCCAAGACTGCTGTGAGGCTAGTCCTCTCTCGTCTTGCTTGGAGGTTAGGACTGCTCCATCCACGGCTCTTCGCTTACCTCCCTGGCAGGAGTGCTCAGCACTGCTTGGCCTCCTTTCTTGGCGAACTGAGGGTGGCATGGCTGTCTTTCTCGATCTCGAGAAGGCGTTTGAACTTGTCAACGCGGATGCAGTACTGGCAGCCCTCGCAGCCAAGAGCATGGGTGGTCGCCTCCTCTCATGGGTGAGGGACTTCTTCCTCGACCGAGCTGCTTGTGTGCGATTCCAGGGCAAAATATCCCCCCCCCCCTTATCCACACGTCAATGGCACACCCCAGGGCAGTGTTCTCAGTCCTTTTATTTAATGTGTTGATAGAGGAACTGCTCACTGTTGACTAAGGTCAAGGGATTTCCCTACTGTCCTATGCAGATGACTTAGCATTGGTCTTCTCCAGGCGAAACTGCTATACCCAGGCACGAACTGCACTCGCTCGCCTTCACGACAAATGTTGTGAGCTTGGTCTAAAAATCAACTTTAACAAGACCAAATGCCTACCTTTCGGTCTTCGCCACCCAGACCGTCCCCTCCTCCTTGGAGGTCAACGCCTTTCCTTCGTACGATGTTACCAGTACCTAGGCGTCTGGTTCGACAGCCATCTAAAGTTTGCCAGCCATGTGAGGTATGTACGGGAACGGGCGGCTACTCGCATCTCTGTCCTCAAAGCCCTTTCTAGCCGCAATATGGGTGCCTCGTACAGCGTCCTGCGAATCATTTACACCCACGCCATCCGATCCCTTGTGGATTATGGGGCTGTATATCTCACTAGGATCTCAGAGTCGCTCCATCGTTCCCTGGAAGTGGTACAAAATACTGCCCTACGTGTGATGCTTGGGGCACCACCATGGACGCGTCTTGTTAATCTTCGGGCTGAGAGCGGCTTCCCATCTCTGCAACATCGCATTTGGGCACAAACAGCAGCTGTCGCTGCTAAGCTATGCAGGCACCGGCCCCACTTTCCTGTCTCTGTTCTCCTCCGGCGAACACTTGATCAACCCCCGTATCCACGCCCTGGAGGTGATTGGATTCTCCTTGCCGCCAACGCAGTTCGCAGACTTGATGCCGCTGATGCCGGTCAGGGGTGGTCCTGATTTGCCTGACCCTGCCTATGCTCCAGCACCACCCTGGCTTCCTCCTGTGATTAGGAGTGTTGAGCCTACTGTGGCAAACCCAAGGGCCTCTCTTCCTGCTCTTCTTCAACAGGATGGATTGCGTCGTATTGCGGCTCTCTACACTCCTTATGTTGCCGTCTATTATACAGATGGGTCTGTGGGTGCTGATGGGACTGCAGGCGCTGCTTTTTTTTTTTTGTGATGAGTGGGTTGAGTCCTGGCGTGTCACCTCTGGCGCTTCAGCCTACGAAACTGAGCTTGTTGCTATCCTTGGTGCTCTTCGCCATGCCGATCGCCACTTCCGTCGGCATATCATAATACATACAGACTCCCTCTCTTCTATACATGGCCTGCAGCAGCTCAATTTCACAGACAACAGGTTCCTACTTACCTCCATCCTGGCTGTTGCAACTACCATCGCTAGCCGGGGAGGTGAAATTTATCTACACTGGATTCCTGATTCCTAGACACGTTGGAATAATGGGCAGTGAGCCTGCTGATGCTGCTGCTCACCTCGCCTGCACTCTCCCTATCGTCACCTTTCCGTTACGACCTAGCTTATCTTGCATCTTGCGACAAGTAACTGACGCTGTCCACCGTCTTTCCCGGGAAGATCATCAATTCCAGGTATACGAAGGCTCTCGCTCTGCCACCTGGTATGCCATTGCTACAACCTATACACCTGTTGATGTACCCACCGGCACACCCGATCACCTTCATGTCAAGCTTCGCCGGTTGCGTCTGGGATATCCGTGCTATAACCAGATGACTGGTGGAAACCCGGAGCTGTGCCCTCACTGCTTCGACATTAGTGCAACGCCTCTTTTACATTATATTCTTGACTGTCCCGCAACATATTGTCTTCGGCGTGGCCTTGGTGAGCAGCTTCTCAGGGATGACGACTATCGTTTGGCTGCAGAGACTATTGCTCGGGCACCTGCCTCTGTGATTTTGGGGGTTGTGGCCACCTACCCTCCCCCACGTTAACCTGTAACCCTAAATCTTTGTACAGCTTTTCTCTGATGGGCTTTTGTTTTTGCCCGTGTCCTCCTAATGGGGAGGCAAATCTAAATCATCATCATCTTGATCCTTTCAGCCCAATGACGTATTTTTCTAGTAGGCTATTTTTTATTACTTTCTGATAATATTCAGTTTATCACAAAGCTCTCGTAGTTAAGGAGTTAATAATGGCTCCAGGTTGTATATTATGTGGCTTTGTAAGATTTCCTAACTTTTTCCTTAGCTATTTATTCTGCATATTATGATCAGTGTCTTGTGGTATGTTGGTGAAAAAAAAAATGCCGATAATAAAGCGAGTTAATAATTGTAAGAGTTAAGGTGCAATGTACAAAACAAATAGCTAAGGGTGTGATGGGGTTGGGTGGAGTTACGGAGTTACAGAAAGGGCAGCTTGATGACAGGGGCGATTTGTTTGTGGTTATCCCTTCCGAGGGGTCCATTGAAACGTAATGTTTACTATGTTACTCTTTAATTCAGCTCACGATTGAACTTACCTTTAAGGCTGACTAAAATTCCTCGCAGTGTTGAACCAAATTAATCTCTCTCTCCACAGGTGACGCATCAGAAAAGGAAAAGAAGTGTTGAGATAGTGAGAAAAAAAAATAGTATATCAAAACAGTGATAGAGGAAAGCTCTCTCTCTCTCTCTCTCTCTCTCTCTCTCTCTCTCTCTCTCTCTCTCTCTCTCTCTCTCTCTCTCTCTCTCTCTCTCTGCCTTTTAAAATTGCATGTTTTATCTGGGCCTACTTTCTCCCTCACGATCTTAGGTCAAAGAGAAAGATTTCATTTGTATACTTGAGTGATACAGGGATGCGTCATATCTCCATGGTTGTGCAATGCAGTATATGGATGGGGTTATAAAAGACATGCAAGTGGGTGGTGGAGTGGCCCTACTGAGAAGGAATGTAGAGCTTGGAAATTACAGTACTTGTGCTTTATTTGCTGATGATGCTGTTCTCAGATGTATGAGAGTAACAAAGCTGTGCGAATGAGTTTTGAAGTGTATGTAGAAAACCAAGTTTGAAAGTTTTTTTTTTTCCCCATGAGAACATGGGAATATGAAGAATGCAATAGATAGAGATAGATAGAATAGTACGAGACAGGGCACAGCAGGAAAGGAAGGTTGCAGACACATTCAGAGACGAGGAATAGGGAAGTGAACATTGAGGTAAAGTATTCACTACACGACAATACCATGATCCTCACTCGAACGTATAGATGTGAAGCTTTTGGACAATGGAAGGACAGAATCGTAGGAACAAGGGGTGCTGTGGTTGAACCAGTGTCGCATACGCCCAGTCGGCTTGCGCGGGCCGATTACACTTGGTTCACAGACTACACACAGATCCAAAGCCACTCCAACATAACCCTACATACAATCTCTGCAGAGCACCACATGTTGGTGGAGTGGAGCCTGATACACCAGAAAGAAAGGAAGAATGTAAATGGGTTATTTCAGAGGAACATGAGTTACGTGGATAGACGGACGAAGGTTCGGGAGCACTGTAGTGTTGTGTATATGCTGAAAAGTTTTACAAGTGCCCTTTTATTTTTTTTATTTTTTCTTGTAGAAGAGAGAATGGAAAATGAGACTGAAGTGGAGAGGGAGGGGAAGACCAAGGACGTGGCGGTGGGATGGAATGGAGATAAATAATGGAGGATGGTTTGAGGTGGAGGGACGGCAGCCTTATGGTGGACAAAGTGACACAGACGACTTTGTGGTCGTCCACTCCGGAATCCAGCATCTGACTGTACTGTAGATATATACAGAAATTTCGTTAACACGGGGCCCGATCTATGCCACTGACATTCGTAAACTTAAAGCATCGTAAATGATTTATTTTTGCGGGAAGAATAAGGAAAATTTATATTCTTTCTTGCTTGTAACTAGCTAGAATGGAAAGGTCACGAGGATTATTTTTTTTTTGGGGGGGGGGGTTGGAGGTGGGGGTGGAAGGCATTCCAGTGTCTAGTTTGAAAACGAAAGTATAATTTACGAGAGAAATTTGATCAAAAGTTTGTTCATGAATACCTGACTCAGTGGTGCAGTTTTGGCTTGACAGAGACCACGGCTTCTTGGTGCAAGTATACTGTAGACTGTCGGCCATATATGTTTAACTCTGTTGGGTGCCGATATTGTACACTCCCTTCTCATGTACGATATGTATTCTTTCTTACATAAAATTTAGCTAAGTAAACCATAAATTGATTTTAAGCAATTCATTTGGGTTATGCAGGGAGAATGTTTTGTCGCACGTCTTAATAACTGAACTACTCATCATATTAATTGCGTCTCTTGTTTTCACTCTCTCCAGGCTGCAGTAAAAATCGACATATCCGCAGAATTTACGATAGGTGTATTTCGCAATAGGCATCCCTAAAGCATTGTCTACCTGAGTATCGAGAATGCTTGCAGAAAGTATCGTACTCTGCTAAGTCCTTGCGCTACGAGGGTGCAGTAATATTTTTTTCAGATGATATCGGCCAAAGACAGTAATTTAAAGTGCATGCGATTAATTATATGAGCTGCCGTTTGTATAATTACGTAATAAAAGCAGCCTAGAGCAGTCTCAAGCAGAAATAGATCGTATGAACTACGTACTACACGGAATCTCGTAGACGCATGTAAACGTATAATTGCTTCAAACCAAGTGTATGATATATAGCTGTGTTCATACGGTAGGTTGTAGTACGATCCAGCAGTCATCGTATGATCGTGCGACAGGCAGGCGTTGTTATGTTTTGATGTGACGTCACGGCCATGATGTCATATCGCGTGATGGTGAGGTGACTACCTGATTGGCTGAATGAAGGAAGGACTGTCTTCTGATTGGTTGGGGGACGATGGGGCGCGAGTGGTGATTGGCTGGCACCGTGAGGCAACATCGCGCCATGGTCAGTCTTTAGTAAGATCTTGTGGTGAGGGGTTAAGGTCTCTTAGGACGAGGACAACTGCACATAATTGTAATAGTTGTCAGTAGTGAGCTCAAATAAACATGGAGCCCTGTATGAACATTCCAGAGGGCTTCGAAGACGAAGGTAAGGATCCTTATTGCCGCATTTCCTAGTATGGGCTGATGAAGTTAACGTGATTGACACCTCTCACGTGTCATTATCAGGGATGCGCAGATAGAACTGAACTTGAATTAGAATTTAGAAAAGATGAATCTTCAACAGTTTGGAATGACGATGATGAGGTTAATGAATTAGCTCTAGCGCAGTTTCATTCCAGGGAAAAGTCGCATCTTGAGTGATTTCTTGTTCCAACGTGGGGATCATAACGTTTAGCATGAACCAGAATTTGACACTGAGGAAATTGGTATTAACCTTTGCCGTGAGGGAAGGAAAGACCACTCAACTCATTGTTGTGTATACTAAAAAATAGGCTATATTCGACTAATGTACGTCGGAAAGATGTAGCTTAATTTACTTTTTTATTTTTTCCATCACGGCCCAAGAATTTGAAGTGCCATTCTTCCTCTCAGTGCTTGAGTTGCAATCCTAGGCCTCATAAAGATTTTTTTTTAGAACTTCCTCTTGCACAAGCATCTGTCGCATATGTTTCTTTGTTTTGAATTTAATGAGGTTGGGGAGATTCTCCAGTTTCCATATTACTAAGCATATACAGGAAAGTGCATTTGAGGGACGTGTGTAGATGCAGAATTGCTTAAAATAGCATAAACAAAATGTTAATCTCAATAATTTCAATCCGTTAGTTGGATGCATTCCAAATAATACCCTCACCTCCACGTATCTGGTCAAGGATGCTTTGTACTAAGAACCGAGGAGATGGTGTAGTGTGCTACAAATGCCATAACAACTTTAATCTATAATCTATCTATCGCCAGATGCCATAAGCCTGTAAGGGGTGGCCATTTGATTTTGAATTACTGTATTTGTTTTACAGGGAGAGGCACTAACCCTCAACCAACTCACTTGTTGACATGTAGGAAGCATGTATGGTTTGGTTATATTGTTACAACTCAGCATTGTAAATGGTTTCTTGGCTTACAGGAAACCATTTGGCTTGTCACTCAATGTAAAGCCATCTGTAAAGGAAGGAAAAACAATAAGAAGTGACACGAAAGATGGGAGAAATAGGAAGAGAGGAGGGCAGGCACAGAAAAAGAATAAAGGCTAAGGAAGAAGTAGGCAGCACTACATCAAGTGGGTGGATGATGGTCACCACCACCTACCACTATCGCCAAGACAACTGCCTGATATTGTCATTAATTCCCTGGAATAATATATGTTTGTTGGGAAATTGCACCTACCCTGGAGGTCACCATGCTGGTTCTTTGTGTTGAACCTAAGTTAGATTTATGTCTGTATTTTGGTGGAAACTGATATTTGAATATCATACTCTGTCTCCAGTCAAGACTAAGTGTACATTGTAATGTAGTGTCTCATTATTGATAACCATTACAATAAGTGGTAACTATTTCATTCTGTAAAAAAAAAATTAAAATGTGTTTGCTGCTGAAAGAATTCTGTGAAACTGAAGTGATATGAAGTACTGGGTTAATCTATCTATCTATCTATTGCCAGACGCCTCAATCCCGAACGGGGTGGCCACAAACAAATCGCCTCCATGTCACTCTGTCCCCTGCCATTTCATTACCACGCTCCCAACTCACACCCCCCTCTCTCATATACCTCTCCACTCCATCCCTCCATCTCATCCTCGGCCTCCCCCTCCCTCTCGCCCCCTCCACCTCACTCACATACACTCTCCTCGTCAATCTTTCACTCTCCATCCTCTCCACATGCCCAAACCACCTTAACGTGTTTCTCCTAACGCTTCCCATCACATCCTCAACCACACCACAATGCTCCTTCACTTCCTCATTTGTTAGTCTCTCTCCATGTGACTCCACATGCTCCTCTCAAATAACTCATTTCCACTGCTCTCACTCTTGACTTCTGTCCTTCCAACAGGGTCCAAGCTTCACTTCCATACGTCAGAGTTGGTATCACAATACTGTCATGTAACAACTTTTTCACTTCCATGCTCACCTCCCTTTCTTATCACTGCTTTCAACGAACCAGCAACCTTCCTTCCCTGCTGCACCCTTTCGAGCACTTCACCCTCCAGACTACCATCCTTACTCATCACACTGCCCAAGTACTTAAATTCACTCACATTCTCCATATCCTTCCCATCCAATCTCACTGTACACTCACTGGCTTCACTTCTCTCGAAGACCATCACTTTACTCTTCCCGACATTCACCTTTAGATTCCGTTTCTTACACACTCTCCCAAACTCATCTACCAAGCCTTGCAGCTCCCCTTCGTCTTCACTCAACAACACAGTATCATCTGCAAACAACAGTACAGGGAGTTTCCACACACTGCCCTCTCTCACTAGGGCCACTCCAACATCCACTGCCCGACCTTGTATCTCTTTTATAACCCCATCCATATACAGATTGAACAACCATGGAGACATGACACATCCTTGTTTCAATCCAACCTTCAAATGGAAAGATTCATTTAGTTTGCCATCCACATGCACTGCAGCCTTAGCACCCTCATACATACTCTTCACTGCCTTCAACAACTTCCCATCCACTCCATATATTCTTAATACCTTCCACAAACCTTGTCTATCCACTCTGTCATATGCTTTCTCCAGATCCATGAAGGCTGCATACAACTTCTTGCCCTTCTCTAGAAACTTTTCCACTAAGGATCTATGAATGAATATCTGGTCTACACAACCTCTTCCCTTCCTAAAACCTCCTTGTTCTTCTCCAACTAATTCCTCAGTAATTTCCCTAACTCTGTCAGTAAGTATCCTACCATATATTTTTCCTATTACACTGAGAAGGCAAATGGCCCTATGATTACCACACACTGCTTTTTCCCCTTTTCCTTTGTACACAGGAATAATTATACCTGACTTCCAATCCTCCAGGACTCTACCCTCCTCCCAAGCCAAACTGCACACCTTCCACATCCATTCTATTACTATCTCTCCCCCATGCTTCAGCATTTCACCACACACTCCATCAATTCCTGGGGTTTTCCCCATTTTAACTTTCTTCATTGCTTCCACCACTTCCATCCTGGTGATTTCTTCCTCTCTTCTCACAACCCTCCTTCTCCCTGCCATTCCCCAGCCACTTATACTTGCATTACTTTCATTCTCTATGTTCAACAGTTCATTAAAGTGTTCTCTCCATCTGTTTACTTTTTCTCCCTTCTCCACTAGTAATCTACCATTTTTATCTCTCACACCCCCACTGACTTCGTTGGCACCCTGTCTAGCTCTCTTTACCTCCTTCCAGAACATTTTCTTACATTCCCTCCACTTTGCACTCAAATTCCTTCCAAACTCCTCATCCACTCTCTTCTTACTCTCTCTTACTAATCTTTTCACCTCTCTCCTCCTCACTACATATAACTCTCTCGTCTGTCTCTCAGCTTCTTCGTTGCCCCTGTTCCTCATCCACTCATTATATGCTTTCTTCTTTTGTGCCACAGCCTCTCTCACCTCTTCAGTCCACCGTGCTGTTCCCTGAACCCCCTTTCGTCTTCTCTTCACCCCACACACCACCTCACTTGCTGCACAGATTTCTTCTGTGAATACCTTGCACACACCCTCCACGTCCCCCATCTTCTCCAATCTATATTTACCCAATCGCTCCTCCACTTCCCTTCTATATTCACCCTTTATTCCATCCTCTTGTAACTTTTCTACCCTCCTTGTAACACATACTTCCTCCTGTCTTTCCCTTCTTCTCTACCTCCATCTTGTTTGGACTCTGATTCTGGCCACCACCAAGTGGGTTAATCTTTAAAACAAAATACCCCTAAAAATATGCAATTGGTGTGACCTGTGAAGTAGATTGACAGTTGTAAGGGTTTTGTGGCGAGTTGGTTTCCCTGGACATGCTGTTCATTGTTCTCCGTTTTTTTGTTCTATCTTTTTCCCTCTTTTCTGGACTCATCACCCTATGTTCAAATGGGAGAAAAAGATCAGGCTAATGATGAAATGATGCTTGGCTCAAACAGTACTGTGATTGTTGCAAATTCCATTCATGCTCATCAGGGAGGAAGTGCAGGTGCTGCCATACTCTTCACCAAGGCTCTGACATCGTCCTGCACTGGCTGCCCAGCCATGTGTGTATAAAAGGGAGCGAGCTTGCCGAGGCCACGGCTTGCTCTGCCACTACACTTCCTAATGTAACCTTTACCCCCTCAGGCCTAATCTCAAATCAAGTGACGAGCACGCGCTGCAACTGCCGGACTCGAGCATACAGATCATGAAGACCAAGCGGCAGAAGGCTCACTCTGCCACTTGGTATGCAAGGGTCACTAATTATGAGCCCCTCACTGCCTCTCCACACACCCCGTACTCTTACAGTGCGATTATGCTGCCTAAGGCTGGGATATCCATGCCTCACACAGATTGCCTGCAGGGACCTTGAATCATGCCTCCACTGTCGCTGCCCATCGCTCCACCTTACGAGGCAATCTCGTCAGACGTTTGTTGCATTTTGACACTGCTGCTGAGATCGTTGCATTATCCCCCATCACAGCCCTCCTCAACACTATCTCTTCTTATCCACCACCTTAGTAGTCACACACACCCTCTAATCCATTAGCCTTTATTTTCCCTGACAGGCTTTATCTGCCCGTGTCCAAACTATTTTAATAGATGGACGAATCTTTATAAACAAACAAATCTTCAGAATCCATGGTCTCAGTACCAGTTTGAATTCAGTTCAGTTTTTCCTACAGTCCGAATCCCCTCTAGCCCTGTTCCTCACAGGACCCCAAATCTCTCCCTCTGCCGAAATATCCACATTTTGTTTTCCTGGTTACAATTTACTCACAAACTTCTGTAACAAGGGTGGCGTTATATCAAAATCTGAATTTGCAGTTGACACCATTTTGAACTTCATTTCAATTAATTTGTTTACTCACTATAAATTCTATCTATCTATCTATTGCCAGACGCCTCAATCCCGCACGGGGTGGACACAAACAAATCGCCTCCATGTCACTCTGTCGCCTGCCATTTCACTACCACGCTCCCAACTCACACCCCCCTCCCTCATATACCTCTCCACTCCATCCCTCCATCTCATCCTCGGCCTCCCCCTCCCTCTCCCCCCCTCCACCTCACTCACATACACTCACCTCGTCAGTCTTTCACTCTCACTATAAATTAAATTATCTAAATACTGTATTACCAGACACATCCATCTAGTCTGGCCCTCCCTCAGCACTTCTTCAGAACCCAGTGTGCTTGACTCCATATACACACAGTTGAGTAACCTTAACCTTACCACCAAAATTACCACTTTGGGTGATTTTAATGTACATAATGTAGAATGGTTATTGCGCTCTGCTAGGACTGACGATACTGGTCTAGAGTGCAAGCTATTTGCAGAATCATTTAATCTCATGCAGTTGGTAAAGCAGCCAACCAGAATACCGGATCATCCTTACCATAATGCCCATCTCTTGGATCTGTTCCTGACAAATAATCTAGATCATTACGGTACAGGATAGTAGTACTGTCACCACTTGGATCCTCCAACCACAGTCTCATCAAAGCCTCATTAGTTGGCTCCCCCAAGCCATCTTGTTCTGAACCTGACAGGATGACCCGATGGCACATTGATAGAGCAAACTGGGATGGATTCAGAAACTGCCTTGCTGACATTCCATGGCTGTCTTTCTTCTATAGTGATAGCAATTTTACCCAGTCCCACATTAATGACTTAATACTAGCTGGTATGTATTTATTCATACCAAGTCAGCAGTTCACTAAAAGATCGAACTCTTCAAAATGATTTGATACCAGTAGCAATTGTGCCAGAGCAACGGCACAAAAGCCGTTATCATATAACTCTTACTTAAAATAAAAAACATCTGAATCACTGTCAAATTAAAATTACTGTACTAGAAACCATGCAAAAGTAGTAATAAATCTTGCTAAATCAAACTTTCTTCAAAACCAGGCATCAAAACTACTTAACAGTTTCAGTGACAATAGAATATTCTGGTCAACTCTCAGTTCTTTCAATGATAGCTTTTACTAGTCATCACTCGTAAAATCCATCCTAGACAATTTATTAACCAATGATGCTACAGTCTTAGATGGAATTCCTCAATTTTTTTTTTTTTTAAGTGCACCCCAGAACTTGCCTCTGTTCTGGCCAAATTATTCAGACTATGCATATGTACTTCATTCCCTACATACCAATAATTCTTGGAAAGAAGCCAATATCCACCCAGTTCCAAAGAAAGGAAGTTTCTCTGACCCCTCTGATTACAGACCAATAGCTATCAGATATTCTTTTGGTAATGTATTTGAAATTGGTATTAAAAAGCATGTATTTAAACACCATAAATCCAACAGCTTAATTAGTGATAGGCAGTATGGTTTTTGCCACGAAAGATCCACCATTGGTATACTCAGTCTCTTCGCTCGTGCCATCTATCAATAAATTGACCAACATAGAGAAACTCATGCAGTAGCCCTTGATGTTTCTAAAGCTTTTGACATTGTGGCACTGTTCCCTGCTATCCAAACTCCCTTCCTATGGACTAACGTCTTTTGTACCTCTGCTTTCCTCACGTCTCAGCGATGACAGAAAAATAAGAGTTAAAGTAGATGATGTATATTCCAATTTCCACTCAGTTCACTGTTCCTCTGAACTGTCTGCTTGCATCCCTCCACCTCTACGACGGGCACGTAGTACCCGTCTAGCAACAAACTCTCATCCCTTTTCTGTCCAACTCTCTAATGCAAGAGTTAACCGTTACTCTCAGTCCTTCATTTATGCAACTGGTCAACTCTGGAACTGTCTCCCTCTGTCTGTATTCCCTACTTCCTATGATCTCCAATCTTTCAAATGCAGTGTGTCCAGGCATCTCGAAATGAATGGATCTTGAATTTGGCTCTCTTTGGTATTATTTTTACTTTTTCTTGGAAGGAACAGTATGCGAGCCCTGGCCTTTGGCTCCTTCTTCCGTGCATTTAAAAAAAAAAAAAAAAAGTTAATGCCAATGTGCCAAAAGGATCTGTTCTGGCACCATATTAATGATCTCTTATCTGTCACCCACAATCCCATCCATTTACTGTGTATGCAAATGACTCAACACGTCATAGAGCATTCACACTCAAACGCCCATTCAAAAAATTTGATATCTCTAACTCACCTCACTGCCGCTGTCTCCATAAATCAAGACGTATCCAAGATCACTGAATGGGGACAAAATAACCTTGTGTCATTTAAGGCTAGTAAAACTAAATGCTCACAATTTACTAATAGACAGATATTGCCAGATTTACATATTAGTACCTTCAGTGCTACTAATATTCCCATCTTCAAAAGTATTGAAATTCTCGGTGTTTCACCTAACAATGCCCTCAGCTGGATCTCTCATATCACTTGCCAAAACTGCCTCAAAGAAACTTGCATTATTGTGCAGGGTCTGTAACTTCTTTCTGGATGAGCAGTCAGCCATAATTTTTAAGAATCACATGTGCTTTCAGCTAGAATAGTGCTCACCCTTGTGGAATGGATGTGGAGAGGTAGCACTAAAACAAGACAAAATTCAAAACAAAGCTTTTGGAATTATTGATAACCCTGCTATTACAAATAAGCTACCTCCCATACAAGTAAGAAGGAATGATGCTTCCCTTCCATTAATTTACAGATACTTGTGTGGCAAATGCTCAGACGAAGTTGCGTCCATTGTGCCACCTCTCCATGCCTTCCTCATGCTACATGGGCATCCAGTAGCACTCGTGACTGGAATGTTACACAGCCAGATTGCAGAACTTCTGCCTATCAGAAATCTTTATTCCCTGAATTGCATCTCTGGAACTTGCATCTCCGGAGTTGTTTCCCCCCAAACTTGACCTGCAGCTGTTCAAGTCCAACTGTTACAGATTTTTTATGAATGGAGGTTGCCAGTAATCTGGTGTATGGATTATTTTTTTTTTAATTAATTTGTCTTTCCTTCTTTTGTTCTGTTATTAAAAAAGAAAAGAAAAAGTACTTTACAGATAATGGCACTACAGACCTTTTAAAACACTGTGGATAAAAGTGCCATTTTGGGCCTACTTTCAGATCTGTTAGTGTGTACTACAGTACATGCTCAATTTAACGGACTAATTTAGCCACTCATGGTTCCTTTATATCGAGGTTTCCGCTAAACACAGAGAATATTATAAAAATAGCCTACAAGTACAACCTTGTACTTTGATTTCAAATTACTGTTAAGACATGAAATACTTTAAGAACTTACACAGGTAGCCATACTGTATTGCCCCCCAAACCTGTATCAGGCCTGGGAGAGGTTTATTCTATGTCTGAGTCACCCTCCATCAGCACTAGAGGTGGCTGAGGGGTGACAGAAGGGCTGGGGAGTGACTGGGATGGTGATGGGGATGGAGATGGAGAGGGAGATAGTGTTGTCCCAGAGGTGGAGGGGAGAGAGACATCTGAGAAGGAGGCTGTAGAGGGTAGAGAGAAGACTGAGGTGGCACTGACCTGTCTGTTGCTACATTTAGCGGAATTGTTTCCGCCATATCTAGCATAGGAGAACTTGTGTGTGTGTGTGTGCGTTCCGCTACATCGAGCATTCCTCTTAAGTGCTCTCCATTAAATTGAGCATGTACTGTTTTTGTTGCATAGGTAATGGTTTTGTTTTAAAGCTGATGAAGTGCATGTATATAGTCTAATGGTTGCTTGCAGAGCTGTTGTAATATCTATCTATCTATCTATTGCCAGACGCCATAATCCCATAAGGGGTGGCCATTTGACTCTGAGTTATTTGTTTTACGGGGAGGGGCACTAACCCTCCACCAACCCACTTGTTGAAACGTAGGGAGCACGTATGGTTTGGTTATATGGTTACCACCCAGCATTGTAAATGGTTTCTTGGTTTACAGGAAACCATTTGGCTTGTCACTCAATGTAAAGCCACCTTTAAAGGAAAGAAAAGCAATAAGAATTGACAGGAAAGCTGGGAGAAATAGGGAGAGAGGAGGGCAGGCTCAGAAAGAGAATGATACAGGCTAAGGAAAAATTAGGCAGGACTACATCAAGTGAGTGGATGATGGTCGCCACCACCTACCACTGTAATATGTACCAGTATATATAAACTGGTGTTCTTATGTAGCTAGTATGAATAACAGCATCGGTATGGTATATGTTGTATGGTATTAAGCCTGTTGAATTATAGATAATGGTATTGTTTTCAGATCTGTTGAATCATATGCACTGGCCTCCTGATCTGGAGTTTGACCTAGGAGGGCTTTTAGAGGACCTTGGTGATGGTGATGTCTTGGGCCAAGGTGTAGGGCAGGACATACTTCCACAACACACCCCTGCGCACACCACACCTACCCACCCACAACAGACACCTGCCCACACCACGCCCACCCACACCTCCATTCCCAGTCACACCACACCCACACATGCCTCCACACCCACCCACCCAACACACACGCGCCCCACACCCACACACTCTACCCCTACACTTGCCTCCTCTCCTTCACACTCCCTGAGCAGCAGTTTCATCGGCAACAGTAGTGGGGCATTCGTCAGTACCAGTCCTCTACAGAGTACAGTAAGTCTTCATTTTCAGTTGTCTTGTTTAGCTACTTGTGTTTACTTATTATATGTAGGTATTGGGCCAAAGATAACTTCATTCTCTACAAGTTTTCACCAGTGATTGTATTTAATAATATGTAGACTTTTCTTGTGTTGGCAGTTTTCCCATCTTGACTTTTGTGTAATATTCTGACATTTAGTGCTCCTTTTACTTAATCTTGTAATTCCCTATGAGAGAGGTAACCTTGCCTAAGTTGAAAATTGCCTTGTGGTACTGAGGATAAAGACAGAAGTCATACTTGATGGATGAAAAGGGTAGCTACTGGTATCTCTGTATTGTGTAGTTATTAATCTCTTCAGTCCAGTGATGCATTTTTACAATTACATTTTTGCTGTGCATTGATTCATCTTTGTTTATATTTTGATATGAACAGGTAAATTTAGCCTTCATTAACATCATCATCATCTGGACCTCCTTTCCCACCCTAGGGTGGGATGAGGAGTAGCAGCGTCCAGATAGCCAAAGTTTGCCCAGTTCAATGGGCCACGCTTCCATTCACTTATCATTCAAGCCCACGGAATCCTGGCTCCGTCTGATTAGCCAAAAGGTTCCCACCGTGTACTGTAGCTTCACATATACCTGTCTGATTCAGTCAGTATGAACGATGTCAGTTCTCTGGTCATACGCTTCTCTGCACAAAATTCATCCAGCCAGCTCAGTCTCTTGCCAGTCCCTTCAGCCTTACCAACTTCCATACCTCTCTTCCTCAGACTCATTCACCACATCTTTTCGCCTTCTTGGCCTACCTCACCTCCTCCCTCCTTCAAATTCGTGTAGATTTACTTTTTTTCATTAACCTTTTCAATAAAAAATCATTTGAGAGTTGAATGAATTTTCTGGCAATAGTAAGAATAAATGATAAATGTAGCAACTCTGGCATACCACCAGGTTATTGCTTTCACTCAGATGTACTGGTTATTATAGATAAAACCACCAGTATGTATTTTGTATTTTTACAGTTTTATTTTACTTTTATTTTTATATATATATTTATATACTGTATATATATATATTTTTTGCAGTATCAAGTGTTGTTATATTTGAAATTGTCTTGCCTTGCTATTGGTCCATCTATTCTATCTATTGCCAGACGCCACAATCCCGTAAGGGGTGGCCATTTGACTTTGAGTTATTCGTTTTACAGGGAGGGGCACTAACCCTCCACCAACCCACTTACTGACACGTAGGGAGCACGTATGGTTTGGTTATATGGTTACCACCCAGCGTTGTAAATGGTTTCTTGGCTTACAGGAAACCATTTGGCTTGTCACTCAATGTAAAGCCACCTGAAAAGGAAAGAAAAGCAATAAGAAGTGACAGGAGAGATGGGAGAAATAGGAAGAGAGGAGGGCAGGCACAGAAAAAGAATGATAAAGGCTAAGGAAGAAGTAGGCAGCACTACATCAAGTGAGTGGATGATGGTCGCCACCACCTACCACAATTGCTATTGGTATAGTTTGTTATTAGCCTTAGTGTACATTTTGTTGATCAGATTGTAACATTTTATTGTTAGGATTTCTTATCAATGAACAGAATTCTCTGATGTTTGTTCGTTGATTTTTGAAGGCTCCAACGTGTTCTCATGCATCAGCCTTGGTCACCTAATGGCAACTGTCCATGCTGCTCGATCTCTGGCGGTGTCCCTATTCAGTCCCATATGCCTGAGGTCACAATAAATGACCTAGTCCTAGTCTTTTTCGGTGTGCTTCTCACAACCCTGCCCCTAACATTAACATGTCTCTCTTTCTGCACTCATTTATCATCCCCCATCCTCTCCACTTGCCCAAACCATCTCAATTTACCTCTCCTCATCACAACACCAGTACACTCCAGTCCCATCCTACCCCTCAACTCTTCCATCGTAAACCTAGCACCCCCAGCCCTCGCACTCAGGGATGCACTGCACATCCACCTAATTATCGTTATTTCTGTACATTTGAGTCTGAGAATATCCTCTTCCTTTACTGCCCAGGTCTCACAACTGTACAGCAGTACACTCCTAACACATGCTGCATACAAAGATCCCTCAGCCCCTAGGGAGAGCTCTCTCAGTATCAGAAGAGGCAACAGCTCTCTGAACTTCTTAAATCTGATGTCATATTTAAAATTTGTGGATGTAGGAAAGATTGAGGAAGTGGAGAGATGGTATGGGACACAAGGACTTGAGAGAAAATGCAGATAAAACAAAAGTGATGGTATCTAGGGCTGGGGGCAGTACTGTCAAAGGAGAGGGAGAGTAGCCATGTGTTATTTGTCACAAGGGCATGGGAAGTAATTCCAACTTGTGCAGTGTTTGTGATAAGTGGGTGCATAAGAGATGTAGTTGTATTAGAGGTAGACTGCGGGATAATGCTGAATATCATCTGTACGGTGTGTCGGGGAGAGCATGTGGATATTGCTGTGCGCGAAGGTATTGAACTTGCCGGTGAGTCTCTTGAGTGTGTGGAAGAGTTTTGTTATTTGGGAGAC
>JAGKTI010018416.1:0-17723 GCA_018397915.1 Birgus latro | reverse complement strand
ACACACACACACACACACACACACACACACCGCTCGCTGGCGCAGTGGTAGCGTTCTCGCTTGCCAACTGGTAGACGGGAGTTCGCGCCTCGCTCAGGTTGCGAAAAGTTTCACTGACGAAGTGGGTGGTTACTGTCCCCCTTGAGCAAGGGGATGGGTGTGTGCGTGTGTGAAGGTCACAGCCTTGCCCATAGATCGGACTATATGAGCTCTCAGCTCCCTTCCGGGAGGGTAAAAGCTGACGATCACTACCATCAAGTGATCCTGACCGACCCGGTGAGTTACACACACACACACACACACACACACACACACACACACACACACCGCTCGCTGGCGCAGTGGTAGCGTTCTCGCTTGCCATCTGGTAGACGGGAGTTCGCGCCTCGCTCAGGTTGCGAAAAGTTTCACTGACGAAGTGGGTGGTTACTGTCCCCCTTGAGCAAGGGGATGGGTGTGTGCGTGTGTGAAGGTCACAGCCTTGCCCATAGATCGGACTATATGAGCTCTCAGCTCCCTTCCGGGAGGGTAAAAGCTGACGATCACTACCATCAAGTGATCCTGACCGACCCGGTGAGTTACACACACACACACACACACACACACACAGCAAAAACAGTAGGTACCCACACTACGACGTAAAGACTTAATCATGTTATCTGAGTGAAGTGTTTATTATCACGTTCCAAGTCAAGCCTCTTACAGTTCTGAGCTGCTTGTACGAGGTTATTCTTTTCAGGAACACAGCGTGAGAGTTAGTTCTTTCACCTTAACTTGGCCCAGATTTTTTTTCCTTTTGTAACTTGCTTCACGTAACTATGGCACCACATCCTTTCCACAGCATAGATTTTGTCCAGTTATCTACTTTCACGTAACTCTCTGGCAGATTAAGACTACATCCTTTTTACATCGAAATTTGTCCTTATTTTCACGTAACTAGAGGCAGAATAGGATAATACTAAGGCACTATATCCTTTCCACAGCATATATTTTTGTCCTTTTGTTGTTTATTTTCACGTAACTCAGTGGCAGATTAAGACGAGAATAGCTCTACATCCTTCCCAGAGCATATTTTTCTTTTTGTTATTCATTTTCACGTAACTCAATGGCTGAATAAGACAATACTATGGCACTACATCCTTTCCACAGCGATTTTGTCCTGTTACTTTATTTTCACGTAACGAAGTGGCTGAATAGGACAATACTATGACAATACACCCTTCCCACAGCATAGATTTTTGTCCTTTTGTTTTTCACGTAACTCAGTGGCAGATTAAGACAATACTATGGCTCTACATTCTTTCATAGCACTTCTTCGTGGTTACCATTACATTCTAGTGTTAATGTACTGCTACAACCCAGTATTCAAGATGGAGAGATGGCAATTTTAGGCTGAGTTAGAGTGAAAAGGGTACTGGGCCCTGAGTTACCTGACTGGGAACACTGTAACTCCATGAAATACTGTACGTTTTTATTTCAGGCCAGAGTAAAAGGGTATAGGGCTCTGATCTACTAACTGATACTGTAACGCCAAGTAATACTGTACGCTTTTATTTACTTCATGAAAACATATATATAAATGGATTAACTCTCTGATCTTTTAACGGCCAATACTCTCAGTAGGGGGGTATTCGTGTAATACCTCTTCCTAAGCGATTCATTCTATATTTCACACCTCCATGATATTTCCTTTTTAATAACCACAATTTTTGCATTCGTAACATACAAAATCATGATGAAGATGCAATGCGTTGAATAAATCTCTGGCCAACAGGATTCACTAAACCAACAAGAACTTTCTCTCTCTCTCTCTCTCTCTCTCTCTCTCTCTCTCTCTCTCTCTCTCTCTCTCTCTCTCCTTGCACTATCTCTTTCTCATACTCCCGCGACCAAGCTCAAGTTTCACCATTCAAAGACGAACCGTCTCAATGGGACCGTAAGGTATGTGTGGTCTGTTTACCTACGTAGGCTTCAAATCAAAAAGGTATCAGTGCACAATTAGAGCGAAACATTCTGACACCAAAGACGATGGCTATTGCGAAATCCTGATCTTGTTATTCTATGTATAACTATCTGAAGGGGAAGGAGGAGGAATAAGTGACAGGAAAGATGGGAGAAATGGGAAGAGTGGAGCCATCTGAAAAGGAAAAAAAAGAGGAAGAAAGATGGGAGAAATAGGAAGAGTGGAGCCATCTGAAAAGGAAAGAGGAGAAATATATATAAAAACTGATAGGAAAAATGTGAGAAATAGGAAGGTAGGAGCTATCAGAAAAGGAAAGAAGTAAAAAGTGACAAGGACGACGGGAGAAATAGGAAGAGGGGAGCTATCAGAAAAGGAAAAAAAGAGGAAGAAAGATGGGAGAAATAGGAAGACTGGAGTTATCTGAAAAGGAAAGAAGAGAAATAGTGACAGGAAAGATAGGAGAAATAGGAAGGTAGCTATCTGAAAAGGAAAAGTGAAATAAAAAGCGACAGGAAAGATGTGAGAAATACGAAGAGCGGAGCTATCTGAGAAGAGAGAAATAGTGACAGGAAAGATGTGAGAAATAGGAAGAGGGGAGCTATCTGAAAAGGAAATAAGAGACATAGTGACAGGAAAGATGGCAGAAACAGGAAGGGTGGAGCTATCTGAAAAGGAAAGAAGAGAAATAAAAAGTAACAGGAGGGATGGGAGGAACAGGAAGAGGGGAAGGCAGACACAGAAAAAGAATGATAAAGGGTGTAGGAAGAAGTAGGCAGCACTACATCAAGTGAGTGGATGATGGTCGCCTCTCACCTGACGCAGTGCCGTACCCCACGCTAATAAGTATATATCTCAAGGATGCCATATATTATCTAGGGCCGTATACTCGTCGGCTAAGCTTCCTATCACCTCTTCCTAAGCGATTTATTCTACTCATTACACCTGACCACCCTGTTGCGTGTGTGTGTGTGTGTGTGTGTGTGTGTGTGTGTGTGTGTGTGTGTGTGTGTGTGTGTGTGTGTGTACTAACGCTGTGCTCTGTTTAAATGGCACGCACAAGTATATTAACCAGCCGCGTCCAAAAATAAATCGCTAAGTAAGTGGTGCTAGGGAGACTCAACCGACGAAAATACGAACCCTAGTCAGTAATGTTAGCAAAAACGCATTCTGATATGAGCTGCTTCATCACCTGGAAAATTATATGCTCTACTGATTAAAGAGATCACCGGAGCGCTCCTTTGTGCGACTGTCTTTAGCTCCATGTAACAGTCTGCAGCTCTATGTAACAGTCTGCAGCTCCATGTAAGTCTGCAGCTCCATGTAACAGTCTATGGCTCTATGTAACAGTCTGCAACAGTCTGCAGGTCTATGTAACAGTCTGTGGCTCCATGTAACAGTCTATGGCTCTATGTAACAGTCTGTGGCTCTATGTAGCAGTCAGCAGCTCTATGTAAAAGTCTGTAGCTCTATGTAACAGTCTGTAGCTCTATGTAACTGGTACTCACATGGAGGCGACTGAGAAGATTAGGGTCGGTCGATGAATTTCCACTCTGCTTCGCCGCCTTCCAGAATTGTTTTTGTGCCGAGTAGCGGTTGCTGGGGCAGATGCTGAACAAACAGTCTGAAAAAGGGAGAAAACAATACTGGGTGAACGACGATCACAAAGAAACAGGGGTATGAAAATTCTCTCCGTGTGTGTGTGTGTGTGTGTGTGTGTGTGTGTGTGTGTGTGTGTGTGTGTGTGTGTTAACGCTTAATCGCGGAAAGGATGGCCACAACGAAACGCCTCCGTGTTATTTTGTTCTCCGCCATCATGCTGCCCTATCTCCAACTCACAGAAAACTAGAACGGCACTCACTGGAGCGCATACCGAGGCCCAACAGCTATTGCGCAATACAGCTATTACGTAATCCTCACCTATGTTATTAGATACAGCTCTTCAAGTTTGTAGCCTTATTGGTTACTGTGAGGCAGCTGGAAAAAGACTACCCCCTATAAAAGTATATTTAAATCCGCTAGATCCGGAATTTCATATGGATCAGCGCCAAACTGTACACATTCGTAGACAGCAGCATCCTAAATATGCCTGATATTTTTTTTTCCCCATCAAGATCCATGCAATATTCACTGAAAAATTAAGAAAAAAATGTCGAAAAACGCCCTATCTCCCAATGTTAAAGTGTGTGTGGGGGGGGGGACTGGATCCGCACGTTTATCCGGATCCGCACCAAAATAAGGGAGTCACAGTCCAACCAAATAACAAACTAACGGACAGGGGTGAAAACATAACCTCCTTGGCGGAGATAAATAGAGTAAAGTACAATATACAGAAATATACTGAGGTGCTTGGGAGTTTAGTACTCTCTTTGGCTGGGAAAGTTGTGTAACACCTTCTGCTTAGCGATTTACTTTGCCTATTATAAATTATTCTCCCCACGTAAGTAAATGACGAAGACCAAGTTGGGGAAAAAAAAACAATACAGTATTCGGTGTTATTATTTTTAGACGATGAATGATGATGATGATGATGATTGTTATTGTTAGACTAGATGAATGAATGAATGAATTATTATTATCATTATTATTAGATTAGATGATAAATAAATGAATGAACAAATGATTATTATTAAAATTACTATTATTACTGGGTTAAAACAATGAGAATGCGACCCAAAAAGGCAAAGCAAGGGCTCAGAAGCTATGAAATCTGAGCGGGTCATTATCACAGTGAATGCTTACGAGTATATATATAATTTTTTCACTTCGCTAAATTCGGCATTTCGCTAACAGTTTTTACCACCCGCGTTTCGATGCAAGCGGAGTGGTAATGTTTTCAGTCGTGAGGTTGGCTGGCTGGCTTTGTGTGTGTTTTACTTCCTGAATTTGCGTCATATCAAAAATGGAGGTGCAAAATTATGTGCCGAGGATAAAATTTTCGGCTACGCGGGTGGTGAGATCCCATCGTGAGTTGGCTTCTAGTGGTGTTGTATTTGAATGGTTGGATGGCTGTTGCTGTCGTATCCCCAGGCTCATCCGGACATGAACCCAATGGACTACAGGCTGAACTTGCCCTCTTCCTGCAGTCCGCCTTTCTCCTTCTGGGGACAGGGATAGAGCTGAGGGACGTTTGTATATCTGGACAGTGGAGCCGCCCGGTTATATGGCCGCCACCACGTGAAGGCGTCCCTCTCCTGCACTCATTTTCACCACCACGTCTGCTACCACCACCACCACCACCATTACTACACCACAACCACCACCACCAATACTACTACCACCACCACTACTACTACTGCCACCATCACCACCACCCTTGCTACTACTACTACTACTATTAATACTACTACCACCACCACCACTAATAGACTACCACCATTGCAATGACGGTTTTGTTTTCATTCTAGCTACAGCCAACATTTCCTTAGCTAACACTACCTCTCATGCTGGGGACCCTTAGCATAGGGGACACAGGAGCCTTCGCAACGTCTCTTTCTTGGTGATTTATTTTGCCTATTATACCTTAACATTCTCTTTCTACGCTACTCGTATCGTTTAGACACAAGCTGCATCATTTACAGCCCTACGAGACTATACCAAGGTGTAATGTCCAGAATAAACCGTTAAGGAAAAGGTGTTACGAAAGTCACTTGGAAAACACCATGGGGAACCTGGGAAGTCGCCATTTATCAAGAATCTAAGTAAGACGACCTATTAAATTATCTTCAGCGATTTATTTATTTACTTCTAAGCATCTTCTAACCTGTTATGGGAATCCTTTTACTAAGATAACGTATTTTTAGAGGCGGAAGCATCTCTAGGGGTGGCCCGGTCTGTCAGTCACACCTTAATTATTTTCCTACAAGGTGCCTAACAAGCAAAGGTGCTCATCGCTTTACCTCCCTCAGGATTTTCACACAACAGCCCGTATTCTCGTCGGTTAAGGTTCCCTAGCACCTTTTCCTTGGCGATTTATTTTTGATACGGTTGGTTACTTTAATTCTGCACGTTATATACAGCGAGAATTGTGATATTGAAATTAAATACATAACAAAGAAGAGGAACGCACGGTGTAATAAGCAAAATAAGTCGCTTACAAAAAGATGTTAGGGAGCTTCCTGACCCGACGAGAATACAAACCACAGCGCTTACAGCTCTAACGCAGTTCCACACAGTGCTTCAATGTAGATTTAAGGATCTTCACACACAAGGTACTTCACTCTAGCAAGGCCCTGTAAACTCTAGGTCTATCTAGTACTTCTGTGCTTCGTTTTATTACTGAAACCTCCACAGCAGTTTGTATAATAGGGGAGAGGCTTTTCATGATGGTGATACACGTTGCCTACACGGACCCTCTTATTATGCAAGGTCTTAATCGCATCGTACCGTTTATTTACATGCGTCGTCCTTGGACACCTAATGGTGGCTCTCCACGCTGCTCGATCTCTGGCAGCCTCCCTAATCAGTCCCTTATCCGTATGGTCACACTCTATGACCTCGTCCCAGGTCCTTTTGGTCTGCCTCTCGCAACCCTACCCGCAACGTTCACACTTCTCACCTTCCGCGCCCGACAGTCATCCTGCATCCTCACCTGTCACCCTCCATCCTCTAAACACGCCCAAACCATCCCAATCTCAGGCTGAATAAAATCGTCTGGAGGTATTAAGGTTAAAGGTCGTATACCCAGGCTTTAACTCGCAAAGTGGAGTGCAAACCCCTCAATACTGAAGGTCAAGTATGGAACACCAGCAGTTATTAGGTATGGTCAGCCTGCACCCTATACTATAATGAACGCAGTCAGCAGCCATACAGGAACGCCAGAGAGGTTCCATCATCATCACGTACTTAAAAAAAAAAAAACATCGGGGTCTGCAATTCACTGCGATTTCTGAATTAAGCATACGAACATAAAAATATACAAGATAAATACAGTAAATAAATAAATCTATCTATCTATCTATTGCCAGACGCCTCAATCCCGCACGGGGTGGCCACAAACAAATCGCCTCCATGTCGCTCTATCCCCCGCCATTTCACTGCCCACTCCCAGCTCACGCCCTCCTCTCATATACGTTTCCACTCCATCCTTCCATCTCATCCTCGGCCCCCCCCCCCCCCCCCCCCCTCCACCTCACTCACATACACTCTCCTCGTCAGTCTCTCACTCTCCACATGCCCAAACCACCTTAACGTGTTTCTCCTAACGCTTCCCATCACGTCCCATCCACACCACAACTTTCCTTCACTTCCTCATTTGTTAGTCTGCCTCTCCATGTGACTCCACATGCTCCTTTCAAATAACTCATTTCCACTGCTCTCACTCTTGACTTCTGTCCTTCCAACAGGGTCCAAGCTTCACTGCCATATGTTAGAGGTGGTACCACAATACTGTCATGTAGTAACTTTTTCACTTCCATGCTCACTTCCATGTTCCTTATCACTGATTTCAAGGAACCAGCAACCTTTCTTCCCTGCTGCACTCTTTTAAGCACTTCACCCTCCAGACTTCCATCCTTATTCATCACACTACCCAAGTACTTAAATGCACTCACATTCTCCATATCCTCCCCATCCAATCTCACTGTACATTCACTTCTCTTGAAGACCATCACTTTACTCTTCCCTACATTCACCTTTAGATTCCGCTTCTTACACACACTCCCAAACTCATCTACCAAGCCTTGCAGCTCCCCTTCGTTTCCACTCAAAAACACAGTATCATCTGCAAACAACAGTACAGGGAGTTTCCAAATACTGCCCTCTCACAAAGGCCGCTCCAACATCCACTGCCCGACCTTGTATCTCTTTTATAACCTCATCCATATACGATTGAACAACCATGGAGACATGACACAAACATGTTCAATCCAACCTTCAAATGTAAAAATTCACTCATTTTACCATCCACACGCACTGCAGCCTTAGCACCCTCGTACATACTCTTCACTGCCTTCAACAACTTCCCATCTACTCCATATATTCTTAATACTTTCCACAATCCTTGTCTATCCACCGTCATATGCTTTCTCCAAATCCATGAAGGCTGCATACAACTTCTTTCCCTTCTCTAGAAACTTTTCCACATAAGCTACCGTAGGTTATAGTTCTGAGGAAATCAGTAAGTTCAAAACCAAGGTGTAGTGAGATACTCCACCAGATCTTGCTCTAAACAAGGTGATAGTTCAATTATATTCGTCCCTAGTAGTCACTCTAAGCAGTCCCTTTGTTTTCATGGACTAACTCGGGTACCTGCGTTTTTATAATCGGTTTTTAATGTGATATTGCATTGACAGAGCCAGATTAAGCCGCTCTAACCGGATGTGGCTAACAAAGGTTTACATCTGCCGTTTGATGGGGGCCTAAGCACGGGCTATATTGCTTGATGGGGCAATAAAGGACTATGGATGACTGATAACAACGTTAGACGGGGTTCTGTATCATGCTATACTGGATTCTGATTGTATTACTTCATATGCTACGTGTTTCATACCTATTATTTTTTCCTTCCATTCATTCATCCCCCTCTCCTCATTCTCTCTCTCAAAACGAGGTCACACAAGGAAATTTTCAGGCAATAATTCTTACTTCCCAATCTTCTATCTTCAATCGACAAGAAAACTCCAAAATCTCGAAACAGTTACTGAGGAAAGATTTGAAGACGATTATGTTCGTCTTAGCACGGAAGACCTGCAGTAATAATGTTAATGCAAACTAATATTGTGTCTAATTATACAAATTATACTGCTCACTTTTTTTCCCCCTTTGTTATATACAGTATCATCCACTCACTTGATGAAATGCTGCCTACTTCTTCCTTAGCCTTTATCATTCTTTTTCTGTGCCTGCCCTCCTCTCTTCCTCTTTCTCCCATCTTTCCTGTCACTTCTTATTGCTTTTCTTTCCTTTACAGGTGGCTTTACATTGAGTGACAAGCCAAATAGTTTCCTGTAAGCCAAGAAACCATTTACAACGCTAGGTGGTAACCATAAAATCAAACTATACGTGCTCCCTACGTGTCAACATGTGGGTTGGTGACGGGTTAGTGCCCCTCCCCGTAAAACAAATAACTCAAGTCAAATGGCCACCTCTTACGGGATTATGGCGTCTGGCAACAGATAGATTTTTAAAAACACAGTAGTAGGAGCTACGTGCTGGATGTCGACTTGGTTACCATTTACATACATTCCCGCCGTGTTCAGGACTGCCTACAATACGGCACTCTACTCACTATAACTTGTCCTTAAATTGCCATCTCATCATACTGAAAACTGTGCTGTAATAACAGATCAGCAGTAGAATACAGTGCTAGTCACGAGGAAGAGCTATGGAAAGACTGGAAAGCCGTAGTATTGTGAATTTCTGACTATGAGCTACGTGAAGTAAGCTGCAAAAAGGCGAAAATTTGGGCCAAGTTAAGCTGAATGAACTTCCTTATGATGGTATCCTGGTTCTCAATACCAGGAGAAACAAAACTCAATAGATGAATATATTTGGGTTTGGCGAGTCCTATTAACTGCCTTATAGGTCCTCAAAACTAACCTCTCTCACCAGTTTATAAAATATGCTCTCACTCCCCCTTCCGACAAATCATCTGCGAGTCCATAAACGTTTTCTGTCAGCATTCAGTTTCCTCTGTATGATTATTATAGCTAGGAATACCACAGTCTCGTCGGCCTGTATCATTATTACTGTTCTCCAGTACGGCTCAAATTACTCAATAAGGAGAAATGAAGGAAAGTTCGTCACATAGGCCAACATTTTTTTTCTCTCTCTCTCTCACCGCGAAATAACGATTAATGATCACATTGGATGAATTTCATTGCTCTTGCTATTGCCCTTCGACTTGGTATTGTTTGAAAATGTCCTCTTGTGACCACGGCTTTAAGTACAGCTCTCTCTTTTTATTAAAGTTAGGTTTGCTTTCCTGCTGAAGCTTGAATGCGCTCTCTCTCTCTCTCCCTCTGCATTCAAACGTTCCCTCCTCTAAACCTTCCTTCCTCATTCATTCTCTACCACTCCTTTCTTCATATCTTGCCTCCTTTCTCTCCTTCCATTCTTCATTCTCTCATTTTCAAACTCTTGCTTTCCAATCATATATTCCTTCCTCTCCATTAATCTCTACTGATTTGCGTACTTTCTTCTCATTTCTTTCTTTGTCTAATATTATTTCCTCCCTCCTCATTCACAAAACATTCATCCACTTCCCTCCTCTCCTGACTTCCTTTCTTTTCACATACCCTCTCTTTCCCTCCTCATTTTACCTCCTGATTCACACCTTCCCCCTCCTTCCTTCCGTTCTTTCCTCTCCTCCCTCACCCCTCTTACTTGTCATTCAATTACACCCTCCTTTGCTCACTCATTCTTTATCATTGCCTCCCCTCCCCTCTTCCTTTTCCCTAATTCATACACTGCCATCCTTCTCCCCCTACTCATTCCCTCTTTCCCCTTTTACTTCCAACTTCCCCATTCTTTTACAAATTCTTACCTAACTCTTTCATCACTCACACAGTTCCTCTTGCCTTCCCTTCCTCCAACCTTATCTTTCTCTTTTCTCTCCTTCCTTCATAAACTTACTTCCTTCTCTCCTTCCTCTTTCAAACATTCCCTCTTGCTCCTTTCCTTCCATTATCAGTCTTCCTTTACAAATTCTCTTCTTTTACTCCCTCATGCTCTCTCCTGATTCACACATTCCTTCCCTCTCTGCTCATTCACAATTCCCCTCCTCCCTCCATTTCTTTCCTCCTTCCTCCCACCTCTCCCTCCTTCCCTCCCTCTTGCTTTCCATTCACCCACTGCCATCCCCTCCCCCTCCTCTTCTGTCCTCTTAATTAACTCTCTCAAATCCTTCCTCCTTTTAATAAATTCCTCTCTCTCTCTCAGATTTGCCCATTTCTACTGACATTACGTTTACCTTTTCACTTCTATTTAGCTTTCAGACTATTGTATTTTTCTTTAATTCATCAACAGAATCCCCCCCCCTCTCCTATCTCTCAAGCACTCCTTGCCACAATCCCTGTGTCAACTGTTCCCCTTTAAAAGCCTTCCCTTCCACACCTGAAACATTTCCTCCCTAACGGCCACGCAACAACATATCTACAAACTGTTGGAGCGGAATCATTTAAACCTCGGGCATTCACAACTGTGTCTATGTAAAAAAAACTTGTTGATTCTCTCACATATCTACACACTGGATGAAGATTAATTACTTCACTCCAAGGAAGCTTTGTTTTGATTATTCTTGCTATCTCCTATTTTAAATCAAACTCGGAATGCCCTCTGTTAGTGAAAGGGATAGTGTAGGAGGTATGTAACTATCAGTCTGAAAAGTCTCTCTCAAACTGAATATAATACTTGTAATGTTGAGATAACAATAAAACATACAGCAACAAACTGAAAGAGTTAATGTTGTATTTTTCTACATTATACAGGCAATTGTTTTATGACTGAATTTGTTCCAATATATATATATCATAACTTCTATGAATTTTTTCCGTTACAAAGAAGAGTCAAAGGCCAGAAGCCTGCGAATAAGTTTCTATTCCCAGGGAGAAGCAGAATAAACAAAAGCCAAAGTCAAGCTCCATTCAACTCACACTGCCTGAACACAGTGCATTTAAAACTGTAGGTTAGAGGTAAAACCTCGGGTCAATATAGTGAGGGCACACAGCTGCCACACCAAATTAAGGTAAATAAACAGTAATTTTTGTTGTTTTCTCTGTTTTGCTGTTTATTACTGATTGAAAATATAATAATTATCTCTACACTACCAATGTACACAGTATGAACCCACACCAAATTTATATGAAACTGAACAAGCATAATTCCACTAGATATCCACCAAACAAGATTTGGTGTACAGTATATCAAGCCTGGGTTCCTACTGATCATCGGTTATAATGAACTTTCAGATAAAGCATCAGCCTCTTCCCTAAATTGGTTCGATACAGCAAAAGTACATTGTATGTAAGACTGAGAGTACTAGGTAACTTCTACTTTAGAGAGCTGGAGAGAAAAGGGGAGAGACTGCCAAGATACTGCAAACTGGGTGAAACTGGTATTCTTCTTTAACATACTGTTGTTTTAATGGCATAAAAGAACATCAATAAAGGCAACTTAAAACAAAAACTTACTGCAGTATGAAACAATATTTCCATGCCTCCCAATACCCTTGTACAGCATTCCAGGATTTATACTTCTGCAATCAAACCTTAAAATTTAACACTACACAATGATCACTTTATTTGTATCTATGGTTACAATGTATTAACCCCTGAATTCGAGTGAGTTTCTCTCTCTCTCTCTCTCTCTTAATTCTTGCTGCAATCAATTTCATTCAACCTAGGAATGGCCTCTCATACTGAAGGGGTTTATCAAGGCTACATTTGACCCTTCCAGTTTGCAAAGTCTCTAGCTGAATAAAATTAACAGGTGATCATAAAAAAAATAAAATAAATTAATGAAAATTAAATAAGACCCCCAGGCTCAGTGTGTTAAATTTACCAGAGTATATTATAACAATATTTTCACATAAATTTGAATTCAGCATTAGGTATTTGATATCAGGACAGTGGAAGGCTTTGAAATGAGAGATGTCAAGTGAGAATTATTATTACTGAAGTCACAGGTGATAGGAGGAAAAATCAATGAGTGAGAGGAATGTATTTTATCTGCTTGTGCAGTGGTGATGGTGGGGAGAGGGGGAATGAAATGAAATATATGAGGTAGCTACTGTGTTCCTACTCTCCCTCTTTCTCACTGGCTACAGAGAACCTGAGAGACCCTGAGAGTTGGAGTTTGACTAGAAGACTAGAGTATATGGCAGTAGGATGGCTAGAACACAAAAGAAACCATACATAAAGGAACTGGTTATTGGGAAGAATTTTACCTACGTACAGAAAAGTTGTTTGTCAGAAAATAAGGCAGTTTTGATCCAACCTGGAGTCACTTCAGGTGTGGGCAGAAACTGATGCATCATCTGAATTTTCTAATTTTCCATACTAGACATATTTCTTCAATTTGAACAATATATATAAACATGGAATTAAGACAGAACAGGGTAAATTATCATTGTACAGTGAACAGTAAACTTTCAATTATCCATTGTAATTCAGCCAAGCCCTATGCCAAATAAAGTGAAACGCCGGATTTTGCACAGCACCCAGCCGTCGGCTCAACATTCTTCATCAAGCCGGATATTGTGTTACTATCTCTCTTGACTCTCTATTTTATAAAATTTACCATGAGTAAAACATGAAAACTAAGCATAAAATACAACACAGTAATGATACAATAAAGTAATACAGTACAGTGTACTACTATACAGTATATACTCACCAAGTGTTGGCATTGATGGAGGGTAGAGCTGTACACTGTGCAGTACAGTATGATACTGCACCACATGCTGTCGTAATTTTGGGATCACAACAGAGCACTAGGACACGAGCACTGACAGATCATAAGCTTTGCAAGAACAATGAGCAAAGGATGCCACAGAGTTAGCCACAGCACTAGGGTTTCACAGCTGTGTGGTAGAAGAGCAGAGCGCACAGACATCTTTACTCAACAGAATCCATTGGTGAGAATGAGAGTGCGGTGGTATGCTTTGTGTGTTGGGTGAGCTATTTCCGCGATGAATTCTGATTGGCTGGCGCGTAGCGGATGTTCTCACTGGCTGGCACATTTCGGGGTTTTCCTGGGCGCCAGTTGGCTGCTGCTTACAGGTATGATATGCCTCAATGCCAGATATTGCATAGAACCGCCGGTTATGTCCCATTTTGGCACCAGATGTTACACAATTTTGTCGGATATTGCTTTAACAGAGCCGAGCCAGTAGCGCTGGATATTGCAACGACAGATAATTGAGTTTACTGTATGGGAAAGGAAAGATAGGTGTTTTGGGATGATGTACTGTACATGGTAATGTTAACAATTAGGGTCACACTGTATATGCCCTTGAAACATTTCCATGTTGGCATTTCAATATCAATGCATTAACCCCTTCACCACCATGACTTTCAGTTATTTCTGCCTTCTTATACAACATTTAGTCAACTTTTAGAAAGGATCTATTTCTGCCTTCTTATACAACATTTAGTCAACTTTTTGGAAGGATCTCTGGTGGCAATGGAGTATTTTTCTTTACAGATGCATTTTTATTACCAATCAGAATGCAATTCATAAATACACCTGACAATGCTGACTCACCTCTGAACTTCTTAGGAGGGTTGCTGAGATCCCCAGCCTCAGGACTGACCACACAGCGGGCATCCACCAACCTGTGGAAGACAGGGTCATGCTGGGTCAGTATAACAGAACTAAATCACTTTGCTCAAACTACTGGTAGTCTCTGCTGCTGGAAATTACAAGTTGGGTGAAATGATGTCTGCTTTGGTAGCTATGATCACAAGCAAAAGTTCACCAACAATCCCCTGCCAGCATTGTACTGTCTTCATATTTCTCATTCCTACTCTAACATCAGGGTATCCTTCCTTTGCATACTGTGTATGTTTCATATTGCTGTCACATCAAAAAAAAATTTCATGTAACACAATTAACATACCATTACATACAACCACCAGGGAAGCATTTGTGAACTTTTCAAAGTGATAATATATTAATGAGTGGAACAGCTTGCAATGTTTAGAACTTTGGTTTATATTTATACAGGCTTATATTAACAGGTTATGCTTGAATTACAGTTTCATGTTTTGTACATGTACTTAGTATTTTGGTTTTAGATTAATTAGCTACTGTTAGTTATCCATGTATCAATATTACAGTTAAGGTATAGCATTGCCATAAATACTATTATCTGTTTTAATATTACTGTATAACTGAATATAAAAGAATGGCAAACCTTAAGCATAAACATACCAGATACACAGGACTCCTCAATTAAAAATGTTTTACATTTAAGCTGATGAACTACTACTATAGGATATTGCTGATATTTCTGAAGGGAAGGTTTAGCCTAAGCCTTTCACCTAATTGCCGAAAATACATATACACATATCTCTTAAGAGCTTCTTAATTTCAACAAGCTGGAGTGGGGACACCTTCACTAGGTAGCTCCACTGTCTAGTTTGGCTATGTGTGTCCCTCAGATCCCTCCCTATCCCCTGGAAGGAGGACGGCAGACTACAGAAGAAAGGCAGCTTCAGCCTGCTATCTACCAGGGTCACATTCAGATAAGCTTGGGACCACACCAAAAGCATTTTTTTGCACACACACACATCTTTAAGAGAGAAGTGCCTGTATTAATAACTGTGAGAGAAGCCAAAAGGCAGTGCAGTAGGGCATATGACGTCAACACAGTGGACAAGCATCGTAACATAACGAACTTCTGCTGAATGCCAGACAGAGGGTCATACTCTATAAGACTTTGGAGTTTTTTTAACATTTTCCTTACACATTTATTGTGCACATTATACCTACATATCCCCATGATTTTATTGATACAAACTACACATACATTATATGAATATAAATAGTTCAAGAGAATGCTAAGGTGTAATATGCAAAGTAAACTGCTACAAAAGAGATGCTAAGGGACTTCTTATGTCACTTGGAATACAGTACAACACTGTGCCAGGCCAACAAGCAGCTACGTTTGTGAGAGAGTAGGGATAAGTTAGACCACACAGGTTTTCCCTATCTGATATAATGAAGTCTCCAGTAACTGCACAGAAAACTTTGACTAGACAAAAGGATGTTCTCAAACAGCCTCAAACACAGGCTACCTCAGACTGTCTACAGTATCTATCAGCACATGGTAAGGTGCACCAAAACTCACTGTAACTACTAATAGAATACCAGTACAACAATCAGTTAATAGTGGCCTGTGTTAATAGCAACTTGATTAAACTTCAGATCTCCGAAAGTTTCCCAGTACCATACCAGGTAACATTATCTGGCATTAACCAGAGTAAAATAGAAAATTATACCCTGAAATCAAGATAGTTTCATCAATCTCAGAGCTCTGGAAATTTCACAGTTTTGAGTATCCACTGTAATTAATCTGTGCCAGCCATTAGCCAAAACAAAAGAGACAAGCCATCCCATAACAATTAAAGGTCATATGACTGTACAGCATAAAAACATCAGGCTGGTACAGCAACTTCACTGTATGGGGTTTGAACCCACTTCAGCCACTGCAGGTCTAAGAGTTGTGAGGTCGTCACACCATTATGACGCTTTTCCTTTCAGATAAGCTGCATTACTCACATAGGATACAGTATTAAACATCTAACACCAATATCCAGTTACCAGTAAACTGTATGCTGGATACTGTAACATGCAAAGGTGAAATAATAATGGTAGATTAAACTACAGATTATAAAAAATGAGAAGCATATTATACATGCTATACCATGTAGCCTTTCACTGCCAGCTGAACTGACCATGTGGGATACCATCACTGTACAACAAACTACAGCATCACATAGCAATATTACTCACAATAAATAAACAAACCATCCATCCATCCATCACCCAATCCTACGTTGCTCCATGAGTAGCGTAGGAGCCTGGGGCTAGGCAAGTTGGTCCTGACATTTATGATGAGAGTGACCAGCCTCACTCATCCTTGAGTGGCATTATGTGAGCAATAAACCCCAACCACCCCTTGGATACAGACCTATACTGGTTCAATCCAACTGGAGTGCTGTAATTACCCATTAAACCACCAGGTGCCACAATTTGGTTATATGGTTACCACCCCTCATAGTAAATGGTTTCCTGGTGTACAGGAAACCATTTGGCTTGTCACTCAGTGTAGAGTCACCCACAGGCAGAAGGAAGTGGAAAGAATGAAGGAAAAAAAAAAAAAACAGAAGCGGGAGCGTAAAGTCACCCGCAGGCAGAAGGAAGAGGAAAGAATGAAGGAAATAATGACAGAAGAGGATAGAAAGAAAGAAGGATGGAGGGCCAAATAAGCTTATAACCATCTACAGGAGACTGAAAATAATTAAGATAAAAAGGTAAATATATATTGTATAAGACTTGTTGCCAACTTTGGCCATTACCTGGTCATGACAATATCACTTTAATATCAGGTGTTATATTCCAATGCACAAACAAGCAACAACAGGGACTTTAACTATTTATCAAATGAATTCATGTTATCAAACACAAATACACATAAAACTACACAGATGGCCAACTGAGTCAGTATGCTGCTGATTTTGCCAACATTTTTTAAAACTCTTTATACAATCAAAATTTCAGACCACTAACTCTTCCTACTGAGAAAAAATAAATTCAGCACATGTTAAACAACATGTATGTGCATATTCACTGTGTGCACCAAAGGCAACACCAGCAGCATCGTAACAATGTGCAAGCAAAAACAATACTGAGTGCACAGCATGATTTTTGTACACTATCCCAGATGATTGAAAACACCCTGATGGTTAGTTCTTCTCACTTTTGAAAATTCATTTTAACCTCTTTAATCTCACTGCCTTTTGTCTACTTCACCTATATACAGTGCAGTAGGCTATGGAGGGGGAGAGAGGCTATGTGCCCTGTGGCATTTTCCCCCCCAGTGTTGATGATAATAATGATGATGATAAGCCCTTTGGGATCTACAGTCTAGGTGGGGTCACAGAGGGATTTTAGTCGATCACTTGAGGTCAGCCAAGAGGGCTAACTAACACACCAGGTTTTTATAATGGGCTTAGCCTATAGGGATACAAGAGCATGGAATCCTAGGTTAACACTTTATCCTTGCATAAAGAGTGGTCACTGTACAGTAATACAGCAT
>JAGKTI010018415.1:0-17723 GCA_018397915.1 Birgus latro | reverse complement strand
CCTCAAAAACTGTGTTTCTGTGCTTACACCTTGCATTGGTAAACTCTTTCACATTTGTCTATCAACTTGTACCTTTCCTTCTTGCTGGAGGTTTGCTCTCAATCAGCCAGTCCCAAAGAAGGGTGACTATTCCCAACCCTCTAAGTATCGTCCAATTGCTTTAACATGCTGTGTCTCAAAAGTTTTCGAGTCAATTCTTAACAGAAAAATTTTAAAGCATCTTTCCTGACACAACCTTCTTTCTGATCGTCAGTATGGGTTCCGTCAGGGCTGCTCCACTGGCGATCTTCTCACCTACCTTTCAGACTCCTGGTCATCCTCCTTTCGGGACTTTGGCGAAAGCTTTGCCATTGCACTTGATATCTCAAAGGCTTTCGATCGAGTCTGGCATAAATCTTTAACTTCCAAACTGCCCTCCTACGGTTTCTATCCTTCTATCTGTGCCTTCATCTCTAGCTTCCTTTCTGATTGTTCTATAGCTGCTGTTGTAGACGGCCATTGTTCCTCTCCTAGACCTATCAACAGTGGTGTTCCTCAGGGCTCTGTCCTGTCACCAACTCTCTTCCTTTTATTCATCAATGACCTTCTAAGCTGTACATCTAACCCTATCCACTCATATGCTGATAATTCCACCCTTCACCTTTCCATTCGGTTTCCGCAATTTCCATCTCAGCAGTTACTTCAACAAAAAAGGGTTGATTTGATTTGATTTGATTTATTTATTACGCCCGAAGGCGACAAACCTGTTACAGTGCCATGTGGGCATATGTGAGGTGAGTACAAGGGAACTCGTGCCAAGCAGGACACGCTGTCTAGCTAAAACAAATTAACACCCACCAAAGTGTGGATGACACATGAGAATAACATCTAGATTATCATCATCCAATAAATGTTTACAAGTGTCCACTAATGTGAGTCCGTGTGGTATTAAATCAGAGACAAGTGGACATTGCAGGCAATAGTGGCCAAGGGTGTTGGCATTGGGAGCGTCACACAGCTTACAGGAGGAGAAACGAGGTGCGTCGTCCACCCCAGCCACTTGCCACACAAGTCGGTATCCCAGTCTGTGGCAGGCACACACCACGTTATGTCGACGAACCATAAGACCACTACGACGTTATCTATGGGGCCGATGTAGAAAGTGGTCATAATGTTGGATAGACACACTGTGAGTCCTCTCGGCATTTCTACGGTGGAGAATAGGGGAGCGGGCTGCTCTACGTATTATGTGCTTGTAGCAAATGGGGAAGACATTAGTAGCATCCACAGCAGGCAGATCCAGTCCGCAGGCAGTCCTTACAATGAAGTCAGCGGTGTTGTTAGCTGCAAGACCAATATGACAAGGAATCCACAGAAAGTGCACCACCAGCGAACGATCGCGGGCAGTGGCCAATTGACGGAGTATCTGCATAACTACTGTATGTGTTGATATGCAGGCCTGGGAGAGGAGAGGGCAAGGAGGGCCGACTGTGAGTCACAGATGATCAAGCCGCTGTTGTTCGTCCGTACTAACAAAGTAACTGCATCGTGGAGTCCATGTAGTTCGCAATATGTAGAGCTCGATGAGGTTGGCAGTCGACGGCCCAACCAGCCCCCTTGAGGTGGATCCAGACTTGGGGAAAACACTGCACAACCAGCACTTCCATCCTCCTGCAGGGAGACATCAGTGTAGATATGGTGGGCCGAAGGGAGGGAAGATGACAGCCTGGCGATAGTCTCCAAAGCTAGCTGTTTCTGAAGCTTAGGCAGGTCAGTCTTGGAGGCCAGAGTGTATGAGACAGCAGGAACAGGGATCTGCCAAGGTGGAATGCCACAGTCCACCTCCTCAGTAAGCACTGGTATGTTGATGTTTAGCTGTCGGACATATGAACAAACAGTATTAACTAGATTGCAGCCACCACTGCGAAGCAAAGGTCTTGGTGCAGTGGGATCAAGGGAGGTCCGAATGATGTGAGAGTAGTGGGGAGAAAGGTGAGGATAATGCAGGCACTTAACGCTGAAGTACGTCACCATGGAGTATATTCTCTCAACAAGTGGTGGTAGGTTGAGTTCAAGTTGCATGTTGACAATTCTGGTTGAGCCAGGGCAGCCCAGGATAAGTCTTATTACTGCGTTTTGGAACTTCTCTAGAGGTTGTAAGGCTGTTCTGGAAAGTTGACAAAGAGCAGGGGAGAGATAATCAACAACTGATCGATTGAACGCTATGTATATGGATCGTGCTACAGGAATAGACATCCCGGCAGCATAATTAGTAAGCCACTTGAGAGGTTTTAGGCGCTGCTGTAGCCGGGTTAGCAGATCCTGAACAATCGGATGTACACGTTGTCTTGCAGGAATGGAGGGAGAAATCCGTACCGGTGCCCCAAGATAAAGGTACTGCGTGCATAGAGGAATAACACAATCTCCGAGAGAGAATACAGGTATTGTTCTTGCTGGACGGAAAGTGAAGATTCTACTCATTTCTGGTGAGATAATAAGTCCAAATTTGGAAGCCGCCTCGTGAAACCAGTGAAGGAAACACTGCAGATCTGCTGAGGAATTTGAGTGAATGCAGATGTCATCAGCATAGCAAGTAATTGTGATTCCAGGGAAGTCAGAAAGGAGGGTGAGTAGGCAATGCATAAGGATGTTAAACAAAAAAGGACTAAGGTCACCACCTTGTGGAGTACCATGCTCAAAATTCTTAGCAGTGCTGTGTGCGCCCTTAAACAGAACACGAGAGGATCTATTGGTTAGGTAACCACGTATCCATCGCGGCAGGTTTCCCTTAACTCCAAAATCCACCAGCTGGTCGAGGATGATGTCTCTGTTGGCGACATCAAAGGCACTCTTTAAATCAATGAAGGCCACTACACTGGTGGGGGACAGGAGGGTGTATAGCTCCATGAGGCAGTGATGTGTCCCTCGCTGTGGTAAAAAGCCGTACAATCGGGGCGAGAGCTTGCCCTGCAGCCTAAACAAGAGTCTTGTGAGGAGGATGCGTTCTAGTACTTTTCTGAAGCAGGAGGTGAGGGAAACATGTCGGAATTTATCAGTACCAGGTTTAGGAATAGGCACGATTGTACTGTGGGTCCAGGCTTGTGGCACATACCCCAGTCGGACGCAAAGGTTGAAAAGCTGGAGAAGGGGATTGCCAGGTACTTTCAGGAGGACACGGAGGACAGAAAAAGTGATCCCATCATCACCTGGAGCCGTTACCCTAACCCTGGCGAGGGCCCGTCGCAATTCATCATCAGTTATAGCCACACCATCCTCATCGTCTGTCCTCAGTAAAGCGGTGGTGAGACGGAGTGCACGAACGTTTTTCTTGGTGGAGAGTGCGTCCTGTATGTGTGCAGGAAGGGTGCAAGTCCGCGACTGTGCAGACCAGGCGTCCACAAGATCCTGTGCGTACTGTGCTGGACTGTGGTGGAGGACACTAGGGGGCTTCTTCTTAACAACCTAGTTGATAAGGCGCCACATGGAACCAACAGTCGTTTGATGATTGATGCCATCTGTAAGTCTCCCATGATTCAGTATAAACGCAGTGCTGGAGAGCAACTAGATCATCCCTCGACAATCGATACCGATGGAGACTCTCGGGGGAAGGTCGTCTTTGAAAGGCAAGTCCGTCTTCCACTGCTTTCCTCTCTGCCTGAGTGATACGATTATCCAGTGTCCAGGTGTGGGCATCATGATGGTGTGTAATGTGTGGCCTGCTGACATAATGGATGTTGAAGTCATGCGTGGAGCTGACAAGTGATGAATACAACTTTTTGGGACATTTAAGGTTGAACGTGGGAAGAAGGTTGGTTATATAGGAGACGTATGTAGGGCAGTACTTGGGTGGGATTGCATTGCGAGTACGTCTGTGTACAGGAGAAGGTGTAGCAGGGAGGGAATAATGAAGGCTGAGAGCAATATGATCAGAGAAGAGAGCAGGGATTGATGAACACCTGACTTGGGACGCCACGAGGCCGGATGTAAGGATGTGATCTTGTGTGCCTCCTCGAGAGTGTGTGGTCCCACCGATGTCCCAGCGGTTGAGCTGATTATGACGAATATACTCAAGAAGTGTAGTCCCATTACGATTAACAGTGGCAGAAAGGTCCCCCAAAGCAGGGTGTCGGGCACACCTAATGTCTGACTTGGATCGTATCTCTGATTGGGGTAAAAAGAATCTTGTTATTTTCAATGCATCAAAAACTCAGTTCTTACACTTATCAACCGGACAAAATCTTCCTCAGGATTACCCACTAATGTTTAATAATGAACAGTTATGTCCTGCATCATCTTTGAACATGCTTGGGGTTTCATTCTCTCGGGATTTGTCTTGGAAAGAACATATTACATCTCGTGTGAAATCAGCTTCCAAGAGATTAGGTGTGCTAAGCTGATTCCGAATTTTCTTTACCCCTGCACAGTTGTTGACTTTGTACACGGGTTTTATTCGCCCATGTATGGAGTACAACTCTCATGTGTGGGAAGGCTCCCCACATGCAGCTCTTCTCAATAGGGTGGAGTCAAAGGCTTTTCGTCTCATTAACTCTCCTCCTCTTGCTGATTCCCTTCAACCTTTGTCTCTTCGCTGCACTGTTGCATCTTTATCTCTCTTCTATCGCTGCTTCAATGGTCACTGCTCCTCTGAACTGTTTGCTTGCAACCCTCGAGCTCTACGACGGGCATATAGTGCCCATCTAGCAACAAACTCTCATCCCTTTTCTGTCCAACTCACTAATGCAAGAGTTAACCGTTACTCCCAGTCCTTCATTTATGCAACTGGTCAACTCTGGAACTGTTTTCCTCTGTCTGTATTTCCTACTTCCAATGATCTCCAGTCTTTCAAACGCAGTGTATCCAGGCATCTCGAAATGAACGGATCTTGAATTTGGCTCTCTTTTGTATTGTTTTTGCTTTTTCTTGGAAGGAACAGTATGCAGGCCCGTGGCCTTTGCTTCCTTCTTCCGTGCATAAAAAAAAAAATGCTGAAAATCAATTGGCAGCAACAGTATCAAACATTTGAGGTCGCAATTTTTTTTATACTTGCCCTTTGTAACCTACTGTACGCTCACAGCTAATAAAGGGCTCGCCATGATGGTTGCTTGTAACTAACACTTATTGCTACAAAGGGCTCGTCATCGGTGTCCGCGGTTGGGATCGTTGCGACTGCCTGTTCGTCCTCGGTGTCCACGGTTGGGATTGCCATGACTGCGCACTTATAACTATACTTACTGTTAATGAAGGGCCTGTCGTCGGTGTCCGCGGTTGGGATTGACATCACTGCCCATTCGTCATCAGTGTCCACGGTTGGGATCACAGTGACTGCGCACTTACAACTATACACTTATAGCTAATAAGGCAAGTCGAGAATCCCTATTCCAACTTGGGCAGGCCACATTGTAACACCCAGCATGGGTGTGAACACTCATGTGGATTTTTTGTAGTCTCCGGGAATCCTCAGAGAGGCCCACAGCTCGAGACACACCACAAGGTAATTCAAACACAGCCTCAGATTGCCTCTGCGGGGGTCTCGAACTTCCCCCTTAACCTACAGTACGTACAGTATGTACAAGCCCTACACTTACAACTAATTAGGGCTCGTTGTCGGTGTCCGCGGTTGGGATTGCAGCGTCTGCCCATTCGTCATCGGTGTCCACGGTTGGGATCGCCGTGACTGTGGGTTTATAACCTATGGAACATACTGTATGTGTGTACAGGCTCTAGACATAAAATGTCCTGTGGGGCCAACGGGGAAGACGTTAGGTCTGAAACCACATTACCACTGCCCTCTCTCTCACGCGACTCAGAGATTATGGGCGTTGATTCAAATGGTGCAGGAAGGAAACGTTCCTGAGTGAATGTACGTCGACACACATTGCAGGAGTGCACAAAACTATCTATTTCCTGTCCCATTCCCGGCCAGAAAAAGTCAACACGGATACGGCCTTGGGTTTTCTTTTTGCCCATATGACTTCCTGATGCTGAGCAATGACCCCATTCTAATACTGCTTGGCGGTACTTCGCGGGAACGACGAACTGCAGTCGAACCTTGCCCTCAGGTGTTCGTGACTCATGGTAGAGCCGTCCTTGTTTGCGGTCACTTTACCCTTTTGTTTCTTCCGCACAACAGCAACTGTCGGGTCAGACTGTTGTTCTTGGACAACATCTTGACTGTCAATCAAATCTTGCGGCGATGCAATGGCCAATGGGGTGAGACAATTTGGAGCCTTGGCCATGGCTCGAGTTACTGCAGTCGAAGTCTGAATAGTGACATCTACGGTGCAACTAGACCTGGCACCTGGTATGTTACCTATAATGAGGTCAAACATAGGTTCTTGCATGACAACTGCAACTGTTGAACCTGTGTATAAGGGAGATGCTACCTGGATACGCTGATCCGTCAATAAGGTGAGCTAGGACTTGTCTGCCTGTGTATTCTTCAGGCCGAATAAGACTCTGCCTGACAGTACAACCTGAAGAACAATTGTCTCTCAGGACATTAACAGAAACACCTCCCACAAACCCTGGGTGGACAAGGAAGGCACTGTTACCTGTGGGCGGGCCTGAGGAGGAAGCGGCCAGCCATTGATAAGGCTGCATGGCACACAACTCTTCAAACGTAACAGGACTAGATGCCTTAGGGGTAGTACCCGAACTAGGTGCACGAGGAGTCGTACTTTGACTAGGTGCATGAGGAGTCGTACTCACCATCAGGAGAGCAGGAGCGTTGACGGCCTGTGGAGGAGAGTTCACCATCTGAGGGGGACTAGTGAAGTGTGAAGGAGGACCTGTGCTAATGGGGACGGCACCATCGTGAACCTGTCGGGGTATGAAAACTGCGTTTGCCTCCTGCCTCCGATACACTGGGGATGGTGCTGAAAAGGTTTGTCCCGCTTGTCGATTGCGCGGCTGATACTGCTGCTGCTTAGGGTACTGCTGCTGGTTAGGGTACTGCTTGTAGCTCTTCCAGTCAGGTTTCTGTGTATTCTGCCGCTGGTCCCTCTGCGATTTGCCTGGACCATGACCATTATTCTGAGAATAGCCCTGATGCTGGGATTCGCTCTGAGATGGCTTCCCAGACTTGGCAGTATCTTTCCTGTTTCAGGACTGCTCCTTACGAGTTTGGTACCCGTTCGCAGTGAAGAATGCATCAGCGTTTTCCACCATTTCGTTTGCATCCTTTACATTGCATATCTTGATCTGGGCCATAAGCTCAGCAGGCCATGACTTTTCCAGCTGTGTGCGAGCACAAGGTCGATTATTCCCTCTCTCGTGCTAGGAGTCTCATCCTTCTCCATCCACTCGCCTAAGTATGCCGTGAGACGATCAAGGAACTGAACAGCTGTCTCCTTTTCCTGGAGACGTGCCCTCATGAACTGATTTATAGCGTCATCAACAGTGAGACTGTATGCTCTGATAAGTGCGGTCTTCATCATCTTGTACGTGAGATTATCTCCGCGAATTCTGTGGAGAATGTCAAGGGCAGAGCTCTCAAAAAGGCTAAGAAACTGAAGCCTCTTAGCTGCCTCACCCAGATCGTACAGCTGTGCCATGTCTTCGAAATGAGCTATAAACGGCTCGATTAGCTCGCCTTCCTTGTACGAAGGAAGCTTGAGGCGTGGAGTTGCTAGAACAGGTGCTGGGAAAGCACTCATGAGCTTGGGTTTGCTGCACCCGATGTGCCTGAAGCCAAGGAGTCTCGCTTGAGTTTCAACACCTCAAGCTCATGTTTCTCACGTGCCTCGCGCTCGGCAAGCTCATGTTCACGCTGTTTTTCTTCGATTTCACGTTCTCGCTCACGTTCCTCACGCTCAATTTTCCGCTCTTCATGGGTGGCATTCTCGCGTTGCTGCTCGTAATTGCAGCGCAACTGGACATAATCTCTAATTTCCTGGGGGTTTGTAAGCCCGATTTCTTTGGCTTCATGTAGGTATGTACTGGTTGCCATGATGCTCAGATTCAGACTGAGTGAAGACTGATATACTGGCTGCTGTGCAGCCGTCTTCCTTGCTAAGAGTGAGTGAGTGATTTTGGTAATAATTACAAGGCAAAGAGTTTATATCCAGGAATGAGGTCGCCAGATATCAGTGGAAAAATGAGATTATGCTTTATATAATAAATAAATGTAACATCCGATGTCACGAGGGAATGAGAATATGTCTGTGGACAATAGAAATAACTATCGAGTCGATTATCACGAGAGAATCGACTCGTGAAATCAAGTGGCGATTCCACTTTTATGCTGGCTTTCTTCGCCAGTTCTCTGGAGTCGAGAATTTATAAACTTTCTCAACAGTACAAAGGAGAGATTAATCACTCAAGAAGGCTGTATTACTGTACTGTTGGCCTCTGAGAAAGTTAGTTCACCCCTTAACATTCAATAAATAATAATAATAGTAATAAAGAAAATAAGCAGGAACTTGCTGGTGCGAACTCCTAGCTGTCACAATGGATTTAAGAATTAATACCAAGAGCTGGCCTAAATACCAGTCGTGATTAATATAAGGAGTTGTGCTAACTTGGAGTGGCAAAAGTGTGCTAAATGTGGGGAAATTAAACACGACTGTTACAATTAACAAAACTTAAGAAAACGAACTGTAAATTTTATAAATACATGAAAATAAATTTACGTTACATGAATCTATTCAAAATCAAAGAAAGGGAAATTCATTCACACAAGCACTCAACCAATAGCTAAATAATGCACTGTGCTAAATAACCCCCCAAAAAAATTTAAACCTAGGAAAAACAAAAGAAATACTAGTCAGTGGAGATAAGACCGCCGCTGATACAGTCGATCACCAAGCTGATGAGAGCTTCGGGAATACGGCAATACAGCCGAGACTTGTGATCGCTAAGATGAGATACCCGCTCGAGCTTTGCGCACAGCACTTCCGCTCTCCGTGACTATCAATGGACGACTAAAGCTCGATGCTGCCCAAACACAAGGAGCATCGTGTGAAAAGGCCGTGGCCAACTAACGGCCAGCGAGGCAAATGCAAAGAAACGACAATTAACAAACATCGCTCAAAGGAATGCACCGTCTGTACATAAAGACAGTCACTCGCGAGAAAATGACGAAAGTTTTGAAAACTTGATGCAAATATAAGTACACGAGCCGAAGGTTAAGTGAATGAGCGAAATCTTATGGATTTCAGAATTATTCATTGTTCCCACAAAAACCAATTAATGTCAAGATTTACGCAACATAACATAATTTCACGATCTATGAAATTCGTGACACTTTAAATATTTGAAGTTACAACCATAATCGAAAAAAAAATCACTAATGACCCAATTCCTATCATAAAAATCGAAACAATATTTAGACGACATTAATACCGTTCAGTCAGTGTTCCAACCTTAATTTTTTGTAGCTGTCATGCATACTCCATATTTGTACGAGATGGGGAGCAAAGTTATGAATTGTAATTAATCAAACATCTCGGTATTGCGATTTTAAAGAGTACTAAATGACGGCAAAAACGGATGCCATCAGCCGTAACTAGTTCACAATTTGCAGTACCTTTTGTCTTTGAAGTCACGGTTAAGGTGAATAAAAAAAAATCGACAAATCGTAAGTAAATAATCCAGTTAATCTCAACACGGCAGGCACAAAAGTTCATGTCGACGCTCATGCAATATGATTTTTCTAGACCAATCATGAACAATAAAACTGCCTATACGAGTAGCCATGCAATGTTTGTAAATGGTAGATCTCAGTACGACCATGTATTTATTTTTATCCTATTATACATCTGATAATCAATACATAAACAATTTTTTTATTGATTTATTGCCTTTCGGAGTGATTTTACCTCGCAAAAAGTAGATAATGATATCACAGGAATCGTCATACAATGAATAATTCACATTTTAAAAGTTGATCAAGAAGCTCAAAATGCCGCTTTAAAGCCCTAGTTATATATATAGAAATAATATCAGATTTATCTCTTAATTTCCCGTTGTTTTCACGTCCATAAACAAAAGAAATACTTTGGGCTTAAACCCACAAAATGCCAGCCTTCTTTACCCGTGAATCGATTTCATCCGACGTATTACCTCGTTTTCCCTTGATAATGATTTTTTTTTTTTTTTTCGAAGCGGAATTTCATGACACTCAGAAATATTTTCTAAATTTTTGATTAATTGGGGAATGTTTCCCAGATTACTTACAGTACATTTGCGAAAGATGCATATTAAGTGTTTTGGCTCTCAATAATGCGTTTCTCACAGTAACAGTTTGTTTAAAATTTTTCATAGGCGGATGTTTTGACCTCAGCTTTTGACCACTTTTTTTTAATTGAAGTTACCACCACAAACGAAAAAAATCACTAATGACCCTATTCCAAGCGTAAAAATCCAAACAACACTCAGACGACATTAATACTGTTCATTCAGAGTTCCTTCAATCGTCATTTTATGTAGCTGTCATGCACTACTGTATAATGTCTATGGAGATGAGGAACAAAGTAATAAATGGCACTTAATTATCTATCTTGGTATTGCGATGGTAATTATTCCTTCTTGTTTACATATTTAGGTGAAAATCAAAAGCTCACCAGTTTTCCGTCTCACGAGGTATCACAGTTTTGATTGATTTTAACTAAGGAAATGTGGCTTATGGTGCAACACAAACCTTCATATTGTGAAAATATATATAATTTTTTTTTACCGTCACAAGGCTTGACATAATTTTAAAGTGCGTCTGCAGCAGATAAAAAACAATATTCATTCGAAGTTTTTAGATTCTTTCGGAGATTCTTACATAAATTCAAGCTCTTTTTCTTAAACACCTAAGGTGCCAGCTTTCTTTACGTGTCGGTCTACTTCTTGTTATGTTTCCTAAATGTGACATTTTCACCCTCAGAAGTGTCCTTTCAATTCTGGGGATAAAATGGGGTGTTTCCAAATCAATTACGAGTATAATTGTGGAAGCTGGATATCTAACGTTCTCGCAGAGTAATACGCTTATTCAGCCATCATTAGATTAAAGAGAATTGAACGACGCCAAAAACTGATGCTATCAGCCGTAACTAGTTCTCAATTTGCACTACCTTTTGTCCTTGAAGTCACGGCTAAGGTGAATTAAAAAAAAATCGACAAAAAGGAAGTAAATAATCCAGTTAATCTCAATACGACAGGCACAACGGTTCATGTCGACGCTCATGCAACCTGATTTTTCTAGACCAATCACGAGCAATAAAACTGCCTATACGAGGAGCCAAGTAATGTTTATAAATCGTAGATCTCAGTACGACAATGTATTTACTTTTTTCTTATAATATACTGTATATCTGATAATCAATACATAAACAATTATATTTAATTGATTTATTGCCTTTCGGAGTGTTTTTTCCTTGAAAAATGTAGATGATATCACATAAACCGTAATACTGGGAAATATTCCATATTTTATAAGTTGATCAAGAAGCTCAAGATGCCGCTTTAAAGCCTTAGTAATACAAATAGTAACAATATTAGTTTTTTCTTTAAATTTTTCTCGTTGTTTTCACGTCTCTAATCAAACAAAACTCTTCGGGCTTAAACCAATAGAAGGCCAGCAGGTTTCTTTACCCGTGAATCGATTTCATCCGACATACTACCTTATTTTCCCTTGTAACTGATTTTTTTTCCCGAGACGGACTTCCATCGCCCTCAGAAATGTTTTTTAAATTTTATGTAAATTGGGGAGTGTTTCGCATCAAATTTAGAGTACATTTGTGAAGGTTGCATATTTATTATTTTGGCTCTCAGTTATGCGTTTTTTAGAGTATCTCATTTAGTTTTGAATTACTCATAAGGGGATGTTTTGACCTAAGCTCTTGACCACATTTCTTAATTGAATTTACAACGACAAACGAAAAAAAAATCACTAATGACCCTATGCCTAAAGTAAAAATCCAAACAAAATTTAACCGACATTAATACCGTTCAGTCAGTGTTCCTTCAACCTCCATTTTTTTGTAGCTGTCATGCACTACCGAATATGTCTACGAGATGGGGAGCAAAGTTATAAATGGAAATGAATTATATATCTCGGTATTGCAAAGGTAATTATACCTTCTTGTACACAATTTAAGGTGAAAATCAAAAGCTCACCAGGATTCCGTCTCACGATGTATCACAGTATTAAGAGATTTTACCTAAGGAAATGTGGCTTATAGTGTAACACAAACATTCATAGTGTGAAAATATATATGTATAATTTTTTTTTTACCGTCACGAGGCTTTACAATTTTAAAGTGCTTCTGTTGCAGATAAAAAAAAAAATTCATTCGAAGTTTTTTGCTTCTATCGGTGATCCTCACATAAATTCAAGCATTTTGTTCTTAAACACTTAAGGTGCCAGCTGTCATTACGTGTCGGTCTACTTCTTGTTATGTTTCATAAATGTGACCATTTCATCCTCAGAAGTGTCCTCTCAGTTCCGAAGATAAAATGGGGTGTTTCCAAGTCAATTCCGAGTACAATTATGGAAGTTGCATATTAAGCGTTCTCGCCGAGAAATACACTTATACAGCCATGATTAGATTAAAGAGTATTGAACGACCTCCAAAACGGATGCTACTAGCCGTGACTAGTTCACAGTTTGCACTACTTTTTGTCCTTGAAGTCGAGGCTAAAGTGAAAAAAACAAAAAAAAACGACAAATCGGAAGTTAATAATCCAGTTAATATCAATACGACAGGTACAACAGTTCATGTCGACACTCATACAACCTGATTTATCTAGACCAATCACGAACAATAAAACTGCCTATACGAGGAGCCAAGTAATGTTTATAAATTGTAGATCTCAGCACGACTATGTATTTACTTTTTCTTATAAAATATATCTGATAATCAATATATAAACAATTTTATTTAATTGTTTTATTTCCTTTCAGAGTGATTTTTCCTTGGAAAATATAGCCTACATATACCACAGGAATCGTCATACAGGGAAACATTCCATATTTTATATGTTGATCAGGAAGCTCAATAAGTCGCTTTAAAGCCCTAGTTATACATATAGAAACAAATATTGTTTTCAGGTTTCTAATCAAACGATACACTTTGGCCTTAAATCCATGAAAGGCCATCCTTCTTTAGCCGTGAATCGATTTCATCCGAAGTATTACCTAATTTGGCCTTGTTACTGATTTTTTTTTTCCGAGAAGAAATTTCATCACCTTCAGGAATGTTTTCTAAATTTTAGGTAAAGTGGGGAGTGTTTCCCAGCAAATTTAGTGTACATATCTGAAGGTTGCATATTTAGTGTTTTGGATCTCAATTATGCGTTTTTAAGAGTTTCCCAGTTAGTTTTGAATTACTCATAAGCAGATGTTTTGACCATAGATATTGACCACATTTTTAAACTAAATTTACCACGACAAACGAAAAAAAATCAATAATGACCCAATTCCAAGCATAAAATTCCAAACAATATTTAGACGACATTAATACCTATCATTCAGTGTTACCTCAACCTTCGTTTTTTGTAGCTGTCATTCACTACTCTATATGTCTACGAGATGGTGAAAAAAGTTATAAATGGTATTTAATTATATATCTCGGAATTGCGATGGTAATTACTGTATACCTTCTTGTATAAATATTTAGGTGAAAATCAAAAGCTCACCAGTATTCCGTCTCGAGACTTTCCACAATATTGAGAGATTTTTCCTCAGGAAATGTTGCTTATTGTGTCACGAGGCTTGGCCAGATTTTGAAGTACTTCCGATGTGGATAAAAAAAAATTCATTTGATGGTTTCAACTTTTATCTGATATCCTCACAAAAATTTAAGGTGTTTGTTCTTTAACACCTAAGGTGCCAGCTCTCTTTCCGTGTCAGTCTACTTCTAGTCATGTTTCCTAATCGTGACATTTCCACCCTCAGAAGAGTCTGCTCAGTTCTGGAGATAATATGGGTTGTTTCCAAATCAATTTCGTGTATCATTGTAGCAGTTGCATATTTAGCGTTTTCGCCGAGAAACACGCTTATACAGCCATCATTAGATTTAAGAGTATTGAACGACCCCCAAAATGGATGCTATCAGCCGTAACTAGTTCACAATTTGCACTACTTTTTGTCCTTGAAGTCAGGAATAAGGTGAAAAAAAAATCGTCATTGGAAGTAAATAATCCAGTTAATAACAAAACGACAGGCACAACAGTTCATGTCGACGCTCATTCAACCTGATTTTTCTAGACCAATCACGAACAATAAAACTGTCAATACGAGGAGCCAAGTAATGTTTATAAATCGTAGATCTCAGTACGACTATGTATTTACTTTTTTCTTATAATATTTATCTGACAATCAATACATAAACAATTTTATTTAATTGATTTATTGCCTTTCGGAGTGATTTTTCCTTGGAAAATGTAGATAATGATATCACAGGAACCTTCATACTGGGAAATATTTCATATTTCATAAGTTGATCAAGAAGCTCAAAATGCCTTTCTGAAGCCCTTGTTATTCATATACAAATAATAAGAGTTTTATCTATAAATTTCCAAGTTGTTTTCACGTCTCTAATCAAACGGAACACTACGGGCTTAAACCCATGAAAGGGATGCCTTCTCACTCCTGAATCGATTTCATCCGTCTTATTACCTCATTTTGCATTGTTCCTGGTTTTTTTCCCCGAGCCGGAATTTCATCACCCTCAGATATGCATTCTAAATTTTAGATGGAATCTAGAGTACATTTGTGAAAATTGCATGTTTAGTGTTTTGGCTCTAAATTAACCCTTTTTAAAGTAACTCAGTTAGTTTTGAATTACTCATATGAGGATGTTTTGACCTTAGCTGTTGACCACTTTCATTATTTGAAGTTACACCACTATCGAAAAAAATCACTAATGACCGTATTCCTAACGTAAAAATCCGAAACAATATTTAGACGTCATTAATACCGTTCAGTCAGTGTTCCTTCAGCCTTCACTTTTTTTTTTTTGTAGCTGTCATGTACTACTGTATATTTGTACGAGATGGTGAGCAAAGTTATAAATGGTAATTAATTATATATCTCGGTATTGCAGTTTTAAAGAGTAATGAACGACGCCCAAAACGGATACCATCAGCCGTAACTATTTCACAATTTGCACTATTATTTGTCTTTGAAGTCACGGCTAAGGTGCATAAAAAAAAAATAATAATAATAATAATAATAATCGACAAATCATAAATAAGTAATCCAGTTAATCTCATTACGACGTGCACACTAGTTCATGTCGACGCTCATGCAATCTGATTTTTCTAGACCAATCTTGAATAATAAAACTGCCTATACTAGGAGCCAAGTAATGTTTATAAATTGTAAATCTCAGTACGATTATGTATTTACTTTTTTCTTATGATATTATCTGATAATCAATACATAAACATTTTTTTTAATTGATATATTGCCTTTCGGAGTGATTTTACCTTAGAAAATGCAGATATTTGTATTACACGAATCGTCATACTATGAATAATTCCATATTTTAATGGTTGATCAAGAAGCTCAAGATGCCTCTTTATAGTCCAAGTTATACATATAGAAATAAAATTAGTTTTATCTCTTAATTTTCCGTTGTTTTTAAGTCCCTAATCAAACGAAACACTGAGCGTAAACCCACGAAATGCCATTCTTCTTTACCCGTGAATCGATATCATCCGACGTATTACCTCGTATTGTCATGTTACAGAATTTTTTTCCCGAGGTGGAATTTCATCACCATTAGAAATGTTTTCTTAATTATAAATAAATTGGGGAGTGTTTCCCAGCTTATTTACAGTACATTTGTGAAAGTTGCATACTCAGTGTTTGGCTCTCAATTATGCGTTTCTTAGAGTAACAGTTAATTTTGAATTACTCGTAAGCGGTTGTTTTTACCTTACCTCTTGACCAGTTTTTTAAATTGAAATTGCCACGACAAATGAAAAAAATCACTAATGACCCTATTCCAAGCTTTAAAATCCAAACAAGATTAATTAATTAATTAATTCCGTTCATTCCGTTTCCTTCAACCTTAATTTTTTGTAGCTGTCATGCACTACTGTGTAATGTCTTGTGAGATGATAAACAAAGTAATAAATAGTAATTAATTATCTGTCTCGGTATTGCGATGGTAATTATTCCTACTTGTTTAAATATTTAGGTGAAAATAAAAATCTCACCTGTTTTCCGTCTCACGAGCTATCACAGTTTTGAGAGATTTTCAATAAGGAAATGAGGCTTATGGTGTAACGCAAACCGCAGTGAAAATATTTTTTTTTTTTTTTACGGTCACGAGTCTTGACATAATTTTATGTACTTCTGCTGCAGATAAAAAAGAATATTCAATCGAAGTTTTTAGCTTCTCTCTGTGATCGTTACATTAATTCAAGCTCTTTGTTCTTAAACACCTAAGGTGCCAGCTATCTTTACGTGTCGGTCTTCATCCTGTTATGTTTCCTAAATGTGACATTTTCACCCTCAGAAGTGTCCTCTCAGTTCTGGAGATAATATGGGGAGTTTCCCAGTCAATTCCGAGAATAATTGTGGACGTAGCATATTTAGTGGTTTCGCCAAGAAATACGCTTATACAACCATCATTAGATTAAAGAGTATTGAACGACGCCAAAAAACTGATGCTATCAGCCGTGACTAGTTCACAATTTCCACTACCTCTTGTCCTTGAAGTCAGGGCTAAGGTGAAAAAAAAAATCGACAAAATTGAAGTAAATAATACAGTTAATCTCTATACGACAGGCACAATAGTTCATGTCGCCGCTCATTCAACCTGATTTTTCTAGACCAATCATGATCAATAATACTGCCTATACAAGGAGCCAAGTAATGTTTATAAATCGTAGATCTCAGTACGACTATATATTTACTTTTTTCTTATAATATACAGTATATCTGATAATCAATACAAAAACTTTTTTTTTATTGTTTTATTGCCATTCGGAGTAATTTTACCTTGGAAAATGTAGATAATAATATCAAAGGAACCGTCATACTATGAATAATAACAGTATATTTTAAAAGTTGACCAAGATCTCAAGATGCCGCTTTATAGCCCTACTTATAAATATACAAATAATATCACTTATATCTGTATATTTCCCGTTGTTTTCACGTCTCTATTCAAACGAAATACTTTGGGCTTAAACCCATGAAATAGAAGCCTTCTTTACTCGTGAATCGATTTCATCCGTCATATTACCTCATTTGGCGTTGTAACATTTTTTTTTTTCCGAGACGGAATTTCATCACCCTCAGACATGTTTTCTAAATTTTAGATAGATTAGGGTGTGTTTCCCAGCTTATTTAGAGTACAATTGTGAAAGTTGCATACTTTCTGTTTTGGCTCTCAATTATGCGTTTTTTAAAGTAACTCAGTTTTGATTTACTCATAATCGAATAGTTTGAACTTAGCTCATACCCTCTTTTATTTTTTGAAATTACCACCACAATCGAGAAAAATCAGAAATGACCCAATTCCTAACGTAAAAATCCAAACAATACTTAGACGACTTTCATACTGTTCAATCAGTGTTCCTCAGTGTTCCTTCAACCTTCATTTTCTTATAGCTCTCATGCACTTCTGTATATTTGTATTAGGTGGGTAGCAAAGTTATAAATGGTTATTAATTATAAATCTCGGTATTGCGATTTTAATTATACCTTCTTGTATAAATATTTAGGTGAAAATCAAAAGCTCACCGGTATTCCGTCTCACGAGGTATCACAGTTTTGAGAGAATTTACCTAAGAAAATGTGG
>JAGKTI010018414.1:445-17723 GCA_018397915.1 Birgus latro | reverse complement strand
CATTTATGCAACTGGTCAACTCTGGAACTGTCTTCCTCTGTCTGTATTTCCTACTTCCTATGATCTCCAGTCTTTCAAACGCAGTGTGTCCAGGCATCTCGAATTGAACGGATCTTGAATTTGGCTCTCTTTTGTACTGTTTTTGCTTTTTCTTGGAAGGAACAGTATGCAGGCCCGTGGCCTTTGGTTCCTTCTTCCTTGCATAAAAAAAAAAAAAACTTAAACAAGGAAGGTAAAGTGACAGATAGCAATTGTGTACAGTGTTCACTTGCCCCTTCGGCAGTCCTTTGTAATACCTATGATGTATATTGTCCTGTGTCTTATGTGTAGAATACATGTGTAATATCCACTGCCTTGTTTTTGTGTCCAGTCCTGCTCTTAGGAGTTACCTCCCGGTCTAGAATAGGGATCCGCTTTTAGCCTGCATTTTTGAGGGTGAGAAACCGTCCCACAAATACGTAGCATAACAGTTATGGTATGTCTAGCCATCTCCAAATGTCCCGCTAGAATACTGCAGACCCCCTTCAGTAATCACTGCGCAGCAGACTCTATTCGAGATAGACTTCCGGCTAGGTGAGTGTCTATGACACAGGTGTTAACGTATATCATGTATCAGTGCCATCCAGTGCTATAAGAGATTGGAAAATTGTAGTAAATTCACTCTTGTGTCCTGAATCATAAGTGTATTTTATGTGCCATAAATGCTTGGTAAATATTACCATACTTTCCACAAGCCGGTATAGTGACAGATTTCCAGTCAAGTAAAACCTTGTGTTAAGTTGTTAACCCATCCCCGGCCAACCCAGCATCTAGTGTATTTGTTGATGTATTATTGTCTCTGGGAAGATATTTGTAATACATGTGTGTAACAGTCACTGCCTTGTTTTTGTATCCAGTCCTTTTCCTTAGAATTACCGACCCGGTCTAGAATAGGGACCCGCTGTAGCCTGCATATTTGATGGTGAGAAACCGACCCGCAAATACGTAGCATAACAGTCTTGGCCGAGATTCGATCCTGGGCCTTCACACTTCACAGGTGCGCACGTTACTGCTGAGCCAAAGAGAGGATCCCCTCTTTGCCTCTAAGCAATGCGGGCTTTTACAGACCCCATTACAGTACATTGCAACCTAACATAGTTTATGGTTGTTGGGTTGCAAGAAATCATCTGACGTCTTCAGTATAGAGTCATCTGATGGCACCCCTAAATTGAGTGAATGGATGGAGGGTACCATCTGGATGGAGTGCTTTAACCCAACAGACCACTAGGCATCATTTGGTTACATGGTTACAACCTAACATAGTTTATGGTTCCTCAGTTGCAAGAAATCATTTGACTTGTCTTCAGTATAGTCACCTGATGGCACTACTACACTGAGTGAATGGAGAGAGGGTACCCCCAACCTATTAATGAATGAAAAAATACTCAAGGGTCTTGTAACTGGCTCTGGAACTAAATCCGGTATCTCTCAGTTGTGGGTCATGTATGTCAACTGGAATATATAGAGTGGTCAATAAACAGTGCTTGATATTTAGATTACTCACCTGGCATCCTTTTATGTGCTGTGCACATAACTCAGTCTGCTGGTGTGGGCATGGGTGTGGTAGCAAGAGAAGGAAATAAGTAAATGGTGCAGGGCAGACTTTGATACTGTAATGCTGACTGAGTTGCCTGTGCAACACACGAGAAATCACTTGACAGAATGGAAGCGGAGCATTATATGTGGGCCATCCTTTATATGTAAAACATTGCTTTCAGTTAATAAATATTAAAGCATTTAAGTCCTGGCTACATTAGCTATGAACAGTGAAATACAGACTACCGAAGTCCCCCACCCAGATGCATCACCCACCCTAGGAGGAGACAACCATGAGGCAGAAACAGCGAGTGCGGGCTCAGTGCGAGATCAGCTCACCTGTACCTTTCCCATACGCCCCTCTCGCACTCAGGTGACTCACCACCGAGTTGTCAGTCACAGTGCAGTACATCGCCACCGGACCAGCCCTCATCAGGTTCGGGGTGGGGCTACTCGGGTAGTCCCAGCCAGCACCCAGGAGACGGCCACTAGCCGCTCTTTCGCTGCTACCCCTCCAACACCCGGGTGATGGCCACAAGCTGCACACAGGGGAAGACAGCCACAAGTCGCTCCCACTATAACCCTGAAAGAGAAGGGGTGCAGGTGATGGTCACAAGCCGCACCTTGGAGTCAGCCACAAGTCGCTCCCACTCACACCTCGAAAAAGAACGGGAACAGGTGACGGACACAAGCCGCTCCCACTCAAACCCCGAAAAAGAAAGGGAACAGGTGACGGAAACAAGCCACACCCCCAGAGCAGTGATGGCCACAAGCCGCACCTCCATCAGGAGAGACCCTACACTGGTGACGTCCACAAGCCACACCTGCAGGGGGGCGACGACCACAAGCTGTGCACCTGCGGGCCCTCCAGGAAGAAGGACACTGGTGACGGCCACAAGCCGCACCTGCACCCCCGCGATGGCCACAAGCCGCACTCGGGGTGTAGTCCTCGCAGGGCATGGCGCCCATGTGACGGGAACAAGCCACACCCATGAGCAAGCGACAGCCACAAGCCGCGCTTCACCCGCAGGCAGCCAGGGGCACAAACCCTCAGTGACGGACACAAGGTACACGAGGGAGGAGACGGCCACATGCCACGCTGGGGAAGGAATGGCTACCTGCCCCCCCTCGCCCTCTATCCCAGTGCCTTTCCCACCTGAGGATTTCCCGGGCCTGCTGGAGTCTGCCTGTGGCAGCTCGGGTATCCTTGCCCCTTCTCCAAATAGGGACGCCCTCCTGCTAGAACAACAGCTGGAGGAGACCTGGCAAGGCCCCAATACCTGGGGTCCTAGCTCTCCAGCTCACCCCTTGGCAGTCCCAGCCCTTGACGGGCTCTTCACCACTGAGCTCTGCAATTCACCCCTGATGGAGGCTCAGCAGAGGAGAGACCGCAGCCCCCAGACCAGCCGAGACGTCCCCAGGACCCCGGGGTGTGACCTTCCAAGCCCCATCCGACGACCTCCTGCCTGTCAGAGTGGGCGCCAACAGGCGTGCCTACTCTCGCTGTTCGGGCCCATCCCCTAGGCCCAACCCCCTGGGTCCCTCAGGAAGGGCGTGCACACCACTCATGGACGACCTCACTATGGCCCGGCCTCCTGACAAGGCCCCAGATGAGGACCAGCAGTCCGGCCTCCTTATGAAGGCCCCTCTGGATGCCTTGACAACCAGCAGCCTTCTGACACAGGCCACCAACCCTGGGTCCTCTACTACTGCCGGGCCTCACCCTACAGCAAGCCCTGGCTACGTCCACCTGTCCTAGAGTTCCCTGGCCCTGTCCTATTTGTGTACTTATTATTTGCTTGTCAAGTGTGCCACTGTTTGTACTGAACACAGTGTGTACTTTCAGGTAATATACGTGTAAGGCTAGTTCCCCTGAGTTTTTATGCCCTGTTCCCTCTAGTTGCATTAAGATACCCAAACCAGGTCTAGAAGAGGACCCCGCTCCAGGCTCCATGTCTAAGGGATGAGAAGTCGTGCCTTTCACATGCTGCATAGCACTGGTGGCCAGCGGTGGTTCTTGACCTGGTGGGTGGCAACAGGAAACAAGGGAAACTTAGGCAAAATGGCAACAAAATCGCACGTCCAGATACCTAAATTCGACCCCGAGCAATACAACATCCACACTTACTTGGAAATAGTAAAACCACTGTTGGGCATAGCCTTTGAGACAGATAGACAGAAAATAGCAGTAATGCTACTTCTGGGCAAAGTAGTAGCCACAACTGCACCTAAAATTGTCTCAGAACTGACTTGGGCAGAATTCACCAAGCTTACAACTCAAGCAGTCACCCCTTCATTAGAGAGAGTCGTGGCATTAGCAAAGCTCGACTCCCTCATCTATGAAGGAAACCTCGATGACTCACTCGTTCAGGCCAGGCGACTCGTCACCGCTGCATACCCAGAGTACATGAAGGAAACCCGGGAACAACATGTTTTCAACACCCTGGTCAGGAGTCTCTCCAGTGCTGTCAGGGAGCACTTCACAATTCATGACCCAACGGGAGACCTGGATAAAGATATCCAGCTCGTACATTGCCTCCTGGCTGCCCTTACAACCCTACAACAGATTGGCGCTGTGAGCAAATTCCCCACGCAAAAAGCTGCGCCACCATGCACCTCTCGCCCACCTCCAGTCCAACCAAGCCCTCCACCAACACCCTCCATCCCCAGGGCCCACCCCTCATGCAAGCGCCCCAACACAAGAGACAACAATTGGATTTCCATTAACCCACGGGAGTTCACAGCGTGCAGAAACAAATGTCCCCTCCACGACATCAGAGAACAACTCAAAACAGCTCAACAGAAATCCACCATTCAGGGACACCATAAGATCTCGTCCCTGGACGACGAGGATGCTGAGGGCGATGCCACTACGGACACCCACCTAGACCCCAAGGAGACGGAACCCTAGGACGACTACACACCACAGCAACTGGATTTTTAGGACCGCCCTCACACCTCTCCACTGTGGCGGGGGCCACCTCACAAAAATATCACCCCTCGATCTATAACAAGATGAGACTGAATGGGGTAAAGGCGAGGCTGCTAGTCGATACGAGAGCAACTAGATCTTTCCTGTATAGTAATTTTTACTCCCGTCACCAATCAACCTTCGGCCCGCTTTTCCCCACCTCAGCTCACTGAGTGAATGTGGGGAATGGCCCCCTGCCCATACATGGGGAGACTTGGGCCCTACATGCAGACACGCACCAAAACGTCTCTGTACTACACCCATTCATTATTTCTGACTCCTCCTGCCACGCGTATGACGGATACCTGGGGCTGGATCTTCTTCAGAAACTCCGGACAAGCATCGACTACGGACGTCAACTCCAATTCAACAAACCTCCGGACTCCAGCTCCCAGCCCATCTGCACATGCATGCCCCCCCCCCCCAGTCCCCATCCCCACCGCCACCCCTTATGTCCTCCCCCCCACCTTCCCCACTACCATTGCCTCCACCCTCACCTTTCCCCCTCATCACGAGGCCTGGTTCAATTAAGCAGGTCATCAGGAGCCCCCATTCTCTTCTCCCCTGCTTTACCCCCTGGAACCCTCTCCTTCTGCCTACTCTCCCCCAATTTCGCCCCCCCCCCACCGCGACACGGTGCGCATTGCCAACATCTCCGCAACACCCCTTACCCTGCCAAAAGGGTTAGTTGTGGGAGAAATAGAGGAGGCCGAGCCCTGCACACCTCCTTGCCCCCCTCCCTTTCCCCCTTACCCCCAACCTCTCTCCCCACCAAGCAGAAGGCCTTTGCCACCTACTCCTGGACTTCCAGGACCTATTCCCGTCAGGACCGACTGATATAGGCCACATCATGGTCCTGGCCCACAAAATACACACCGAGGGACCACTGATTCACCAACCATCCTGGCGAAAACAAAAAAAACACCAGCGAGCTGAGGACCGGCAGGTCCAGGGAATGATATGCTAGTGTCATCTCACCCTCCACCAGCCCGTGGTCCTCCCCAGTCGTACTAGTGAAAAAGAAAGACAGGACAATGAGGTTCTGTGTCGATTACTGATGGCTCAACGACGTCACCACCAAGGATGCCACACCCTTGCCCAGAATAGATGACTCCCTCAACTCCTTATATGGAGCATCATGGTTTTCCACCTTGGACCTCCAATCAGGTTATTGGCAGGTCCCGGTCCACCCTGATGACAGAGGGAAAACTGCCTTCTCCACCAGTATCGGGAGGCATTATGAATTTAATGTCTTGCCCTTTGGACTCTGCAACGCCCCTGCCACCTTCTCGTGTCTCATGGAGTCTGTCCTTAGTGGCCTCACGTGGGAGACTTGTCTAGCATACTTAGATGACGTCATCATCTTCAGCAAGACCTGGGCCGACCACCTCCATCGCCTCAAGCAAGTCTTCCAGTGAATCAGACAAGCTGGGCTAAAACTTAAACCATCAAAGTGCATCCTGGCGGCACGCTCCGTTGCTTTCCTGGGGCATATCATCTCCCATGAAAGAATTGCCCCCGACCCCGACAAACTCCGCGCCATTGCGGATCTTACCCTACCAAAAGACGTGCACGAAGTCCGAGCTTTCCTACCACCGAAGATTTGTGAAGGGCTTCGCCAACATTTCTAAACCCCTCCACAACCTAACTAAAAAGGGCGAACCGTTTGTATGGACGGAAGAACGAGTTGCAGCATTTAACACCTTAAAAAACAAACTTGTCACTGCCCCATTGTCGCCTTCCTTGATTACAACCTATCATTTCGCCTATACACGGACGTCTCGCTAGTAGCAATTGGCGCCGTCCTGGCCCAAGTGCAGGAAGGGCGAGAGCACATCGTTGCTTGTGCCAGCCGAACTCTCAACCAAGCTGAGAGAAACTATGCTACCAATAAGTGGGAGTGCCTCGGGATAATCTGGGCCCTCGAGCACTTCCGGGCCCACCTATCTGGCACTAGAGTCACCATCATCACAGACCATCAATCGCTCCAATGGCTCCACCAATCCAACACGCAAAATGCACAACTCATCAGATGGAGGGAGACACTAGAAGATTTCCGTTATGAAATCTCTTACCGTCCAGGAAAACTCCACATGAACGCCGACGCTCTATCCCGGCTTCCAGTACAATCCATCCATCCAAAACCAGAGCTAGTGCATTGATGGCAAAATCGTGATCGACCTGACTGGATACCAGCCCACGTTTTTACCAAGCTCCACCAACAAGGCGATCACCTTTTCACACAAACAGGCCACATCGTGCTTGACCCCAAAACGGCCTTGACACCCTAACTAACCTCCACTCTAACAGCGGAACACACCAAGAAACTACTACAGGTGTTTCGTGACATCTATTGGACCCCAAGCCCCTCCAACTTGGACCAACGAGTGGTTCAAGCCTGCCGGGCCTGCGCCCTCGGGAAGGACATCACCCACACCTCCTGCCCCGCCAGCAAGATCTTGGCTCACAAATCCTGGCAACTCCTGGCCGTTGAAGTAATAAGCCCCTTACCACCAAAAGCTGGCTACCGATACATAATCACGTTCGTGGACAGCTTCTCAAAATTCTTCATTGCATGTCCAACCAAAAAATACCACGCTGTAGCAGTAGTTGAAGCCCTCGTCCGCCACGTCTTCCCTTATTTCGGCATCCCACAGGTGCTACATTCTGACAACGCGCCCGAATTCACTGGGAAAATATGGCAGGAACTCGCTACCATCTTCAGGTACCAAATTTCCCACTCCTCCCCCTACTGGCCCCAAGGAAATGGAATATGTGAAAGGAGCCATCGCACCCTTTTAAACCAGGTGCGAACACGAGTAGAAGAGACAAAAAATGAAGACTGGCCTGCCCACGTAAAAATCATACAGTGAGGACTAAACTCCTGCCCCCGAGACAACGCCATGTCTCCCCATGAATGTATCTTTGAAGAAGCCCTGCTTCTCCTACCCCTCAGACATCACCTCAAGCCCCCAACCACGTCCCCAGTGTCCAATCCCCTTCACCACCTAAAAAGCGGGCTGCTCCACCTACAAAAACAACGACCTGAAACCGGTCACCACTCCCACCAACCCCTACAGGCCAGGAGACACAGTGATGGTGGCCCGACTGCCAACCCCACACAAACTGGCCCCTCGCTTCACAGGACCCTACACAGTTATCCAAGTCCCCAACCCATACCAAGTCACCATCAATTATCATGATACCCCTCACACCTATCACAACAGACATGTGAGGCCCTACACGGCAGGCACACCCCCACCCACTCCGCCCCCTAAATCCCCCGGCTACGCCGCCTCATCTCCCCCCACAATCCCCGCCTCTCCCTCCAACTCCTACTCCCTATACCTCACACCCTCATCCTCCTCTACCCCGTCTCATACTCATCTGTCCCCTCGTCACCCCCCTCCCCCACCCTCTGCACCTGCCTCCCCTACCACATCACCTCACCTGCCCTCCCAGACCAATACTCCTATGCCGCATCACACACCACATTGCCCAACCCATAATCCGCCACCCCTCCTCACACCACCATGTCCTAAACACCTCACACCCACCGAGCAACTCGAACCACCCACTTTATGCCGCATTCCGCCAGCACCGCCACCATCCACCCACCCATGCCACCCCACCACCCGCTCCACCCACACCACCAGCCATCACGTGCCACTCCACATCACACACCCCTCCCCACACCTCACCATCCACACCCAAACTCACCACCATAGTGACCCGATCAGGACGAATCTCATGCCCACCCCAGCAATACACTGCCACTCCCTCACCCTTCCCACCCTAAACCCCAACGCTGCCAAACACCAACCTGGTGACATGCCACATTCACCAGGCCATGTGGAAAACGCCATTGGCCACACTCCCAAGGGACATCCCCAGCTCCTACCCCTACCAGCGGCATAAAACGCCGGCCATCTCACCGGTGGCTAGCATTCAGCCAAGGCACACCTCCATCACCACACCACCTCCGGCCATGAAGATCCACCGCATCGTCTGGGCCCCCACCACAGGGAGGAAGAAACGTGACCTGCTGTGCCTCCTCAGGGAGTCACCCCAACCCTCAACATTATTCATTACTTTGTCTACCAACCATGAACCAGACACCATTACCAACCACTGGACCTTGCTCCTACAGCATCTCACACCACAACATCAGACCGACATCACCCATACCTACCACCTCTAGGCACAGGAACGTGACTTTTTCACCACCGACAGTGGTGAAATGCAGACTACCAAACTCCCCACCCAGATGCATCACCCATCCCAGGAGTTGACAACCAAGAGGCAGAAACAGTGTGTGGGCTCAGTGCAAGATGGGCTCACCTGTACCTTTCCCATATGCCCCTCTTGCACTCAGGTGACTCACCACCAAGTTGTCAGTCACGGTGCACTACATCTCTGCCGGACCAGCCCTCGACAGGTTTCGGGGTGGGGCTACTCAGATAGTCCCAGCCAGCGCCCAGGAGATGGCCACTAGCCACTCTTTCGCTGCTACCCCTCCATCACACCGGGTGATGGCCACAAGCCGCACATGAGCAGAGACGGCCACAAGCAGCTCCTGCTATAACCCTGAAAGAGAAGGGGAACAGGTGACAGCCACAAGCCGCACCTTGGAGATGGCCACAAGTCGCTCCCACTCAAACCCCGAAAAAGAAGGGGAATAGGTGACAGCCACAAGCTGCACCCCCGGAGCGGCAACGGCCACAAGCCGTGCCTCGATCAGGAGGGACCCTACACTGGTGACGGCCACAAGCCTCACCTCCAGGAGGCCGACGGCCACAAGCTTCACCTGCAGGAGGATGATGGCCACAAGCCACGCACCTGCAGGCCCTCCGGGAAGAAGGACACCAGTGACAACCACAAGCCGCACCTGCACCACCATGACGGCCACAAGCCCCACTCGGGGTGTAGTCCTCATGGGGCACGGTGCCCAGGTGACGGCCACAAGCTGCAACCGTGAGCGAGTGATGGCCACAAGCCGCACGAGGGAGGAGACGGCCACAAGCCGCACGAGGGAGGAGACGGCCACAAGCCGCACGAGGGAGGAGACGGCCACAAGCCGCTCTGCTTTTCGTGCCCTAGGGGACTCGGTGATGGGCACAAGCCACACCAGGGAGGGAACAGCTATGTGCCACCCCTCACCCCCTACCCCAGTGCCTTCCCCATCTGAGGATTTCTCAGGCCATCTGGAGTCTGCCTGTGGCAGCTCGGATATCCTCGCCCCTTCTCCAAATAGGGACGCCCTCCCGCTGGAACAACAGCTGGAGGAGACCTGGCAAGGCCCCCTAATACCTGGGGTCCTAGCTCTCCAGCTCACCCCTTGGCTGTCCCAGCCCCTGACAGGCTCTTCACCATCAAGCTGCCGCAGTTCACCCCTGATGGAGGCTCAGCAAAGGAGAGACAGCCCCCGGACCAGCCGAGACGTCTCCAGGACCCCAGAGTGTGACCTTCCAAGCCCCACCCGACGACTTCCTGCCCGTCAGAGTGGGCGCTGACAGGCCTCTAGGCCCGACCCCCAGGGCCCCTCAGGAAGGGCGCCCACAACCCGCCGCCCTCAGACCACTCCCAGATGACCCCACTATGGCCCGGCCTCCTGACAAGGCCCCAGACAAGCATCCGCAGCCCGGCCTCCTGATGAGGCCCCAGACGAACACCAGCAGTCCGGCCTCCTGACGAAGGCCCCTCCGGATGCCCCGACGACCAGTGGCCTTCTGACGCAGACCACCAACCCTGTGCCCTCTACTTGCCGGGCCTCACCCTACGGCAAGCCCTGGCTACGTTTACCTGTCCCAGAGTCCGCCGGCCCTGTCCTAATTGTGTACTTATTATTTGCTTGTCAAGTGAGCTGCTGTTTGTATTGAACTCAATGTGTATTTTAAGGTAATATACATGTACGGTTTGTTGCCCTGAGTTTTTATGCCCTGTTCCCTCTAGTTGTCTTAAGATACCCAAACCCGGTCTAGAAAGAGGACCTCGCTCTAGGCTCCGTGTCTAAGGGATGAGAAGTCGTGCCTTTCACACGCAGCATAACATTTTTAACACATGTTGTCAGGGAAGCAGGTTGATCACAACTTTAAGTTAATGATCTTTACTACATTAGGCTTAGACCCCCTTAACACTTTCAAACGGATTAGCCGTAGGCATGTTTTGTGTTGTGCCCTGTGTTTTAGTTGCAACTTCAGTGGCGTGCCCTTCGGTGGCTGGGGGCTGTGGTCTTGCTAGGGAGGGGAGGCCATCAGAGGTCGTCTGTGGCCGCGGCGTCCCGAGGAGTACGTCAGCGTCTGGGGGCATGGAGAGGCTGCACTGACAGGGTGCCCACTACTGGCCCACTCCAGATGTCCTGCCACTGCGACCCTGTAGGGGAGCAATCTCCACCCCAGGTGGTGTGGGGGTAGGACAAGGGACGTCTCGCTTGTCCACAGGAGGAGAGAGACGTGTCCCTCAGCGGAAGCCTCCAAACCGGTGGAGGGGAGAGAACTGGCAGTTGCTCCCTCAATGTGGCAGGTCCGATGGACGCTGCCGAAACTCCACGCCAGGGTCGAGGAAGGAGGTTCTGGGGAAGCACCTTCGGCCTGGCAAGTCCGGGGGACATTTCCCAGGCTCCCGGGCTGGGGAGTTGGGGTAGGAGATCAGGTGGAAGCTCCTCCCACCCGGTAAGTCCAGGGGATGTTACCAGGGTGCCACTCATCCTGGTGGCAGCAGGATGGAGAGATCCGGTGGATGCTCCCACTCCTGTAGATCCGGCAGACACTACTACAGTCCTGCTGCAGGGGGAAAGTCGCAGCTGAGGAGTACCTGGCGGGTGCCTCCTAATGCCTCCTCTATGGTAGGTCTGGCGGACGCTACCAAGGCTCTGCTCCTACCCTGGGATGAAAAGCAGGGGAGATCTGGCGGACGCTCCCACTGCAGCTAGTCTGGCGGACATAGTCGTGGTCCTGCTCCCGAAGGCGAGTGGCAGAAGAGGGAGAACGGGTGGTCGCTCCCTCTGCAGTAAATCCGGCGGATGTTACTGCACCGCTGCTCCTCTGGGGTGACATAGGGCTGGGAAGGCTGGCGGTCATTCCTCCTCTTTATGCAGTTCTTGTGGAAGCTGCCGAGGGCCTACATGGGACTGTCCTCTGATGAGTCCCACCCCAAGTCTGGTGAGGGCTGCCATGGCGGAAGAGTAATTTGCCCGGAGTGGCAACTCGCCGCTGGTCTGGTCGCGAGGAAGAGGGACAATATGGCAGCAGGTGATGTGGACTGGTGTGGCACGGAAGGTAATGTCAGCCGTCCATGGTCCCCTCATAGGGTGGTGGTAGCCTCCCCGTTGTCTCCTTGTCGAGTGGGGGTCTTGGTGTTGGTGCGCATTTCACCACCTGCTCACCTCTCGGGTGGGTATTTAATTTTGTTTATGAGATATATGGCACTGAACTGCCTGTATCACAAGTACCGATGACATGACAATATTTTTAATCACAAAAAAAAGCATGATGATATTTTCATTATCTGGTTTACTGTACTTTTTTGGTGGTAGGTGATTATGACCATCATCCACTTACAAGATATAGTTACATACTTCTTCCTTTGCAACTATCATTCTTTTTCTGTGTCTCTCCTTCTCTCTCTCTATTTCTTCCATCCTTCCTGTCATTTCATTCTTCTGTGTCTGTCCTCTTCTCATCATATTTAGCACATCCTTCCTGTCACTTCATACTCTTTCTGTGTCTGCCCTCCTCTCCTGTTTTTCCTCAACCTTCCTGTCACCTCATCTTTTTTTCTGTGTCTGTCCACATCTCTTCGTATTTCTCTCATCCTCTCTGTCGCTTCAGTCATTTACTGTCTGTTCCTATTTTTCCCATCGTTCCTGTCACTTCATTCAATCTGACCCCATCTTTTCCTATTTCTCCCATCCTTCCTGCATTTCTAATTACTCTTCTTTCAAATTCGTTGGCTCTACACTGACTGGAAAGCCTAAAGATTTCCTGTAACCCCGGAAAGCACTTACGGTGTTTGGTGGTAATCATATAACCAAATAATGGGATGTCGTGGATCCTACTAGGGTGCTCTGGTAAACTGAGTAGAGACATTCAGAAACCAAACCTCCACACGCCTCCCTGCACCTCACTATAGGAAGGCACTGTCTCCTGCTAAGAAACACTTGTCCACTGTATGGGAGGGCCCTGCAGGGACAGTTGCTTACCAGAGGTTGATGGACCTGCTTGGCCAGACAGACCAGAGTTACTCAGCAACAACTGTACTTTCTGACAAGTACTGATGCCATCTTTTCTCAGTACCATCTTTTGCCTACTGCTGATAACAACACAAACTGTCTTCAGACCACAACCAGTAATATGACACAACTGAATGACAATCAACATGAAACTTTTTACATAGTGCCTGACTCCTGTCCAGGAGTCCTGGGTTCAATACCTGGATAGAGCATTAAATATACAGGCAAACCTCAGTTTAACGAAGCAATTGGTCAAATAAAAACCCATTGCTCGGCAGGTTATTGTAAATCGGGGACGATTTAACACGTAAAGTATGAGGATGAGATTCTGAGCCTTGGGTTTCCCCCCAATCAAGTCCTAAACCCACCCAAATGAGTCCAAAAAAATGTTTAAAGCCAATCTAAATGGCATAACAGCTGTAAAAGAAGCTACCCTAAGCCTAACACCTGTAAATAACTCACTAAACCAACAAATAAAATCTGAAAAACTTAAAAAATAGGTCAGAAAATATCACACACCTCTCATCACTTACTACTTTTAAGTCCATTTTCGGCCCTCATCACCATCCTTGCTATCCCCCGTGAGGTTAAAGGACATGTGGTGCTCTCTAGCACTCACTTATCCTACTAAAAGCCATCAAACCCCAACTTTTCGCCCATCACTCCTAGACGAAACATTGGAGTAACCTATCGTTAAACCAGGGCTCGGCCATCATTAGGCAGGGTGGGGATGTATTTCTACCCCCATCCCTAGTCCGGGGTATTGCATATAGGAGTATCGTAAATCGGGGTTTGCCTTATCCATCATCATCATCCAATCCTACATTGCCCCATGAGGAGCATAGCAGCCCGGGTCTAGTCTTATATATCATCATCATCATCCAGACCTCCATTCCCACCCTAGGGCAGGGTGAAGAGTAGCAACATCCAGATAGCCCAAATCTGCCCAATGCAATGGGCCACACTTCCATTCACTCATCATTCAAGCCCCCAAAATCCTGGCTCTATTGGATACACCAGAAACATTCACCACATTTTGTAATTTCACATAAACATATCTGATAAAGTAAATCCGAATGCTGCCATGTTAAAAGGGGTTCCAAATCCCTGATCATGCACTTCTCACAACATTCATCCAGCCAGCTCGATCTCGTCAGTTCCCTACCCTCACCGAATTCCAAACCTCTCCTCTTCACATACTCATCCACCATATTTCTCCACGTTCTCCTTGGCCTACCTCACCTCCTCCCTCCTTCAGATTCACTCAGATATACCTTTTTCACCACTCTTTTGTTATCCATTCTCTCCACATGACCATACCATCGCAGTACACTCTCTTCGATTCTGGTGTCCATCGACATCCTCACTACACATCTTTCATGAATCACATTATTTCGTAACCTATCCACCCTCTGCACTCCACATACATTCCTCAGCAGTCCCATCTCCACTGCTCTTACTCTTGACTTTTCATTTTCATGCCACACCATAGTCTCACATCCATATGTTAAGGTTGGCACTAACAGTCCTTCATGTAAGCCTCGTGCAGCTTTTTTTTTTTTCTTTTTTTTGTGTCCAACTCTGGGCATAGGCTTCACAGCCTGCTATCAAGGCCCAGCAGTTCTCCTACATACCAACACCTCTACATGTCACCACTTCGGCGCTAACACCCACCGTCCATATTGAATACATGCTAGGGCTGTCTCATACAGGACTGGTGTACTGGTATTAGTGGGGGTATTTTTACGACACATCGGAGGGGCTTCTGGTAGATCAGTAAAGCTTGATTTAATGAGATTCGAATCCTTAAACTGTTCCCTGCCCCAGTGAGGATTCGAACCTGGGTCCGTCGGGACTGCAAGCCACCTCTCTACCGATCGAGCCACCGCCTGCAACACTCAAGCCTCTGTTTCTTATCAAGGCCTTCATTGCATCAGTTACTTTTCTTCCTTGTGTCACTGTACTTTCAACTTTTGCACATATTCCTCATTTTTCTATCACTGTACCCAGGTACTTGAACTCTCTCACCAATTCCAGTCTCTCTCCATTCACTGTGACATCGCACTGGAAGTCACCTTCTCTCTCAATAACCATCACTTTACTCTTTTCTACATTTACCCTCAGGGCACAACGCTCACAGACATCAGCAAAACTCTGCACTAGTCTACCAAGTTCTTGTCCTGTATTTGGAAGCAGTACTGCATCATCTCCATACAACAAATGTGAGAAATTCCATCCATTACCAACGCAATCCCTCTCTCCATTATTCGTGTTTTTACTTCTCTCATCATCCCATCCAAATATATATTGACCAACCATGGGGACATCACACAACCTTGCCACACACCCACACCGATCATGAACCATTCACTTTGATGCCCATTAACTCTTACACATGCTTCACTACCATTGTAAAAGCTTTTGACAGCACCTAGCAGCTTACCATGTACACCGTACATGCGTAAAACTTTCCACAATCCTTCTCTGTCTACTTTGTTGTATGCTTTTCCCCGATCCATGAATGCCATAAACACCTTTTGGTACTTCTCACAAGCCTTCTCTGCTATCTGTCTCACTGCAAATATTTGATCCAAGCATCCTCTGCCACTCCTAAAGCCACCCTGTTCATCACTCACTAGGACTTCTGATATCTCTCTCTTACTTTCTCTATAATAATTCTTCCATATACCTTCCCTACCACACTCAATAAACTTATGCCACGATAATTCTTGCACTCACTTTGCTCACCTTTATTTTTGTACAGGGGTACAATCACAGCCTTTTTCCACTCTGCTGGCACAGTTTCACTCATCCATGCCTTCTTACATATCTCCAGCAAGCACTTCCTTCCACTCTCTCCACTACACTAAATCATCTATTCAAACACCTCATCAACTCCAGCTGCTTTCCCATTTTTCAGCCACTTCACAGCACTCTTCACTTGTGCAAGTGTCACGTCTCCTGGCACTGCATTCCTTCTCTGCATGCCCCAAAACCAATCACGTTTACAGCCGTTCTGCTCTCTCTGTTCCCATTCATCAGGCTTTCAAAATATTCTTTCCATCTGGTCCTTACTTCATCCCCTTGGGTTAATAATCTACCACTTACATCCTTCACACCATCACATATCTTTCCATTTTCACTTCTACATTTCTGCACCTCTCTCCAGAATAACTTCCTATTTTCAGAGTAGTATGCTTTCATTTTTCTTCTTAGATCATCATTTACCTCCTTCTTTTCCTATTCACTAGTCTCTTTACGTGCTTCTTGCTCTAAATATATTCAGTTCTTATTTCAACTGAACCCCTGTCCTGTAACCACTTCAGCCACTTCTTCCTCTTTTCCTCCACTGCTCTCTTAACCTCATCGTCCCACCACGCCGTACCTTTCTTCTTTGTTGTTACTCTTGCCACACCACACACTGCTTTAGCATTCCTAACTAAGCAGTCCCCATATGCATTCCACAGGCTGTCCAGATCCATTTCATTCCAATTCACTGATTCTAACTCCTCCTCTACTTTGGTCCTGTAATCATTTGCCATTTCTTTGATCCTCAGTTTCTCAACTTTCAGTCTCTCTCCCAGACTGCTCCTCTCTCTCCTGATCCACCTCACTCCTCTTAGCTTGAAGTTGCATACCACAATCATATGATCTGACAGACCTCCAAATCGTCCTCTCACGGCCCTCGTATCAGCAACCATTCCCATCATCGACCTCTCTACGAACACGTAATCAATCAGGCTTCTTTCAACACAATCCCTGTTCCCTCTATACCATGTATATTTATATGCATCTTTGTGTTTGAAATATGAGTTACAAATGCACAACCTCCTCTCCTGACACATATCTTTTAGTCGCTTCCCATTCTCATTTTCTCCTGGTACTCCATAACAACCCATTATGTCATCCTCAGGAAATATTGCCTACTCTTCCAATCATATCCCCTGTTACAATCACTTTATAGCTCCTAGGCATTTCTCCCACTGCTTCATCCAGCTCAACCCAAAACCTGTCTTTCTCTCTCTCACTCCTGTCCTAACACAGTGCATACGCTACATTCACCACGATTTCACCTTCTCAAACTTTAACTTGACATACATACACCTCGAGCTGACACATTTGTAGTCTCTCCTTCCACTCTGCCACACCTCATTCATCAACAAAGCAACTCCTTCCTTGCATCTTCCTTGCCCATTAATTCCCAATCTTACACATTTCACACCCTCCCACTCCTCAACTTCACACCCTTTCATCTTTGTTTCACACAATGCCATCACGGCATACCTCGCACTAATGAACACGTTCACCACTTCCACTCTTTTGCTCTCCTCATTTACACCTCTCACATTCCATTCCACATGGCCATGCAAATCTGCCCATTTGGTTGGGGCCCTGATAAGGGCTAGCCTTATATACATATAAATATATACAGCATATATAAATATACACAGCATACATATATATATATACAGTATATATATATATATATATATATATATACA